>CM017473.2:18267739-18553966 GCA_007827005.2 Populus simonii
TTTACGACAAGGAGTTTTATGCTTTGATTCGGGCTTTGGAGGTATGGCAGCACTACTTGTTGCCTCAAGAATTTGTTATACACACTGATCATGAATCCTTGAAGTATCTTAAGGGGCAAAGCAAACTGAATCGGAGACATGCTAAATGGGTGTAGTTTATGGAGTCATTTCCTTATGTCATAAAGTACAAGAAAGGGCAAGTTAATGTGGTTGCTGATGCTCTTTCTAAGAGGTATGCACTAATCTCTATGTTGAATGCAAGGCTGATGGGTTTTGAACAAGTGAAGGATCATATGCTAATGATTCCTACTTTGCTAATGTGGTTGCCAAATGTGTAAAGGGAGCTTGTGATGGGTTCTTTATGCATGAAGGTTACTTGTTCAAAATGGCCAAAATGTGTTTTCCTTCAGGTTCGTTACGAGAGTTGCTTGTGCGAGAGGCTCATGATGGTGGTCTTAGTGGTCATTTTTGGGAGAAGAAGACTTATAAGTTGCTGAAAGAACATTTTTTTTTGCCTAGCATGTTACGGGATATGCATAAGGTGATTGAGAGATTTGCTATTTACAAGAAAGCTAAGGGTAAAAAGAATGCATACGGGTTGTATATGTCGTTGCCTATTCCAGAGCAACCATGAATGGATGTTAGCTTGGAATTTGTACTTGGGTTACCAAGAACACAACGTGGAAAGGATTCAATAATGGTTGTGGTTGATCGATTCTCCAAAATATCCCATTTCATTCCTTGCAATAAAACTAACGATGCAGTACATGTTGCTGATTTGTTCTTTCAAGAGATTGTTCATTTGCATGGAGTTCCTAAAAGCATTGTCTCTGATCGTGATACAAAGGTCTTAAGCCACTTTTGGAAGACTCTTTGGAAGAAGCTTGGAACGAAGTTACTTTTCAGTACGACATGTCATCCACAAACTGATGGACAAATTGAGGTAGTAAACTGAACTTTATCTTCTTTGTTACGAGCTCTTATACATAAGAATTTAAAGACTTGGGATACTTGTTTGCCTATTGTGGAGTTTGCATATAATCACTAGTGCATGAGGCTACAAAATTTTCACCATTTGAGGTTGTGTATGACTTTAATCCTTGTGTTCCTATTGATCTTGTTCATACTCCAATTGATGAGAGGACATCTATGGATGAAATTAGAAAAGCAGAATTGATGAAGAAACTACATGAGCAGGTTCGATTACATATTGATGAGAAAACGACAAAGTATGCTAAACAAGCTAACAAGGGGTGGAAAATGGTTAGGTTTGAACCTGGAGATCTTGTTTGGATTCATATTAGCAAAGGCAGATTTCCAAGCAAACGTAAGTCCAAGTTGATGCCAAGAGTTGATGGTCCATTTCGGATTATAGAGAAGGTGAATGACAATGCATATAAGATAGATCTTCTTGGTGATTACAACGTATTAGCTAGTTTTAATGTGAAAGACTTGACTCCATACTTGGATGATATTGACGATACTGATTTGAGGACAAATCATTCTCAACCCGAGGCTGATGATGTGCATCATGGGGATTATAATCCATCTCGTAAAGTTGAACCTAATCTACAAGAAGATTCAGATGGCCCAATAACAAGAGCGAGAGTGAAACAACTACAAAGGGCCTTGACGAGTCAAATTAGAATGATTGGAGCTGCTTCGAAGTTAAAAGCTAGCAATCTGTTTGGAATTGGTTCAAAGGTTTTTATTTGCCTACAATTGAAACTTGGACATGGGAAAGCCCTTAATGGTTCTTTTGATGTTGGGCTACTTGAGTTTGGATTGATAATACAAATAAGTGAAGAAATTGATGCTGTTTTACGGTCAGAATAGTAGATGAATTTGAACCCGATTTTGAAGTCATCCATTGCATGTGAAAACAAGACTAATCTAGGTGGATTTCAAGTTTAGAACGTGATCTTTCTAGATTGTCCAACCATGATTGCATTGGACTTTTGTGCAAGAAGTTATAGTCGTTTTAAATTTGGTCTGTTTATGTTTCAATTAAGATCAAAAAAAGTGTGCTAGTTAAATTTGTCTAGTTACTTTGTCAAAGTCTAATTTTTGGGCTTGACTTCTGTCATGTTGAATTTTTCTAACTATGGAAGGATGTTCCAATTATAAATATAGTATTAGAATATGTAATAAACACTTTTGACCAAGATTTGAAACTTAATTCAGAGAATTAAGAATTGTTCTTCCAAATTGAATTTTGTGAAGAACCCTACTTGACTTATCACTCTTCAATCAGAAAGAGTGTGGCGTCGAAATTCTAGATTGATCTTTGTGGCGTTCAGATTGACTTATCAAAGTATCATTCTAGTCTATCCTCCATCTTATTTACCTTAAAATCACTATAATCCAGCCTAAACACCAAAAGAAAGACAACTAACCATACCCATCCTCCATCCAATTTTCATCAGATTCATTGTTGCTGATTTTCGAATCATTCACGGCACATCAGTTATCGATGCAATATCTCGAATGCTTCGGTAAACATGAAGATAGAGAATTCCTGGAGCAACAGGGGAAATTCCCCCACTAAAATGGAAACCAAACCCATGGCCAAGAAGAGCTCCAACACCACCATTGCTTGAGATGGCTTTGGCATTCTGACCAAGAGTTACAGAGAAGCAGCTTTTAAGAAGTTGAAACGCTGCATCATTATTGTGAAGGAAGAAAGTACGGGATACAGAAAACAGAAGGAAGTCAAACCATCGCTTCGCCTTTTGGGTCCACAGAGATGCCACAATTGGTATGCAAAGGCCAGGACAACCAGCTGCAAAGGATTCCAAGGCTGGACCAGCCAAATTGAGAAATCGTTCTGAGGCTTTGTCAATTTTATAGGTTATGGTGAGGCTAACAAAAGCAGCCAGGGGAAGCGGAAGTGTAGCCAGAGAGACCTGTTGGAATGACAGGTCCTAAAATATTTAAGAAACAATTTCTAGAAGATTGCGAATAGGAAAGATCTTACAGCAATTTAATTGCAGATAACCTTGCAAGTGCACTTGGCACATGTAGAGCAAAGAAATAGGATAGTTGAGCAAGTAATATTAATTATGAGGTGTGGTATAATGCTTTGGAAGCCACTACTTCGAATTTTCTGTTCACGCCAAACACATTGTGTGGTAGGTTAAAATGCTTTTCCTCCCCTCGCCCTTTCTTTTCTTGCCTAGCAAGGCAGCTCCCTGATGTTATTATTGCAAAACATGCATTCGGAAATAATAGCAAGAACAAACCTGCAGCAAGACTTGGGACATCAACACCAGTAGCAGCTAATATTTTCTTGATCTTTTCCCCAACATTGGACAAATTTGCTGCAGGACTGGGCCAATCTGTACCATTCATAAATACTGGTTTCCACACTCCACGACTTACTTCAGCCAAGAAGTAGCTCACAATGGTTGCCAAAGATGCAGGGAGAAAATCAGCCAAATCTTTAAGGCCTGAGAATTCAAAAATTTTAAAGTTAAAACAGCAGGCAATTGGCCAAGGCTACAATAGAAAATAACTTACTTTTATCATAAATGGGTCATCTCTCAACAAACGCTATCAAATAACTCTACTGTTTTTGGTTGTTTTGTTATCAGCTCACATAAATAGGTGTCAATTGAGAAAATCTAGGGCAATATAGGTTAGTGTTACCAGCAACTTCCAGTTTCTCAAGTATAAGATTTTGGAACATCAGCTCTACAAATTTTCAGGTTCCCTTTATGCCCCTGCCTATACAAATGAAATCAGACAGTCATTTACCAACCTGTAGCCAGTTCACGGGGAGAAAGTCTTCCATGAGCACAGGCAGTCAATGCAGCATCAACTACAAAAGGAACAGCTTCCAAGATATCCCAGGCTGGTAATTTAGGTCTCAGAGCAGAATCATCATTTCCAGGTCCAGATGAACTACTGCTTCCAGAAGTAACACTAGTTAATGATTGGCTTCCTCTACTAATCTTTGTGAACATCATGTTAAGAAGCACATTGACAATCTGATGAACAGGAGTTCCGTGAACAAGACTAGAGAGAGTTGCAGCTAGACATTTTTTATGTTGTCGATACCAGACTTTCAATTTGGGAAATGAGTCCAAAAATATGGGTTGTACAGATGATGAAGTAGCCACTGCTGAGAGTCTCCTCTTGTTCTGATCCTTGTGGACGTTTCCAGAAGAGACTACGTGCAAGTTTCGTACTGATAAGAGGTATTCAGGAGTTAGCTGGGATCCAACTGTGGGTACATCTCCCACTCCATGTTCAAGAGGGGATGATTAAACCGCCATAGCTTCAAAAGAAAAGCAAATGCGTTAAAAAACACAGCATGGGCAGAGTCCTGGAGACATCAGGCATGCATGAACCGAAAACCTCACAGATGGGCATCAATGAGCATGCAAGTTGTGGAACCTGGCAATAAAAGCATTTAAAAAAAAAAAAACATAATGAGGGGGGAAAGGAGTTAGCTTGTGGATGAAATTGTCAATAGAAAGCCATAAATAGCTTACCATATAGGTTATGTCTGGTTAATATTACAGGCTGTATATGCTCTCATAATTAGGAAAGAAAATTTAGCTTACTATGTATAGCTTCCTAAGATCACTCTAGTCATTACTCATGGTTTCCTTGTATAACTAGTTTTCGTGTATAACCAAGTAGCCTGACTTATTTGTAATGGTGATCTGCTGGAAAATAAAATCATCGAGAATTCTGATTTCTGATTTCTGTCATGGTATCTGAGCCCTCAGTCATAGTTTTCTAAGAACTCTCAGTCAATTTTTATCTTTCTCAATCATAGCCTCAGTACTTATGGAGTAGTCATGATAATATTTGTGTTAGATTTACTGGCAAAAATTATGCTGCTTGGGACTTTCAATTGGAGACCTTTCTCAAAGATAAAGAGTCGTGGGGACATATAGATTGCAGCAGCAAAGAGGGATTGACTGTAGAAGATTATGTGGTCAACAAGGCAGCTTGGGAGGTCAAAGATAATCAAATCATGTCCTGGATTCTTGGTTCTATAGAGTCACATCTGATTCTTCCTCTGTGTCCTTATAGGTCAACTCAAACTATATGGAATTATCTAAAGCAAGTCTATAAGCAAGACAACAACGTCAGACGCTTCCAACTTGAGTTAGTCATTACTAACTATACTCAAGGGGATCTTTCAATCCAAGACTACTACTTTGGTTTTCTGATTTTGTGGAATGACTATTCTGATATTGTTGCAGCCACGGTCTCTATAGAAGGTTTGGAGGCAGGATTGGCAACAATACAACATGTACACAAAGCCAGCCAAAGAGATCAATTTCTAATGAAATTGAGGCCTAATTTTGAAGCTAATCATGCCTCTCTAGTAAATAGAGATCTAGTTCTGACTTTGGAGGCATGCTTTGGAGAACTCTTGCGTAATGTCTCAATACTCAAAATATTATGGAACTGTCATGTATTGCTTCTTGTAAACACTATCTCAGTTGCCTATGCTGCCCATGGCAAGGGGAAGGGTCGTGACATGAGCATTACATAGTGCTATAATTGCAAGAAATATGGCCATATTGCCCCTAACTATCCTAAAAAATTCTGTAATTACTGTAAGCAACATAGGCATATTATTAAGGACTGTCCTATTCAACCTACACGCTCTAATAAGGCCTATCATGTTGTTGTCACTGGTAACTTACAGCCAGCCATGTCTGCTGGTACTACAAACTTACAGCCATCCATGTCTGCTGGTATTGCAGCAAATTATGTTGTTGTTTCACAGCCTGCAACATATTTTCTAACTCGAGAAATGGTGCAAGAAATGATTGTGAGTGCATTTTCAGCATTAGGTCTTCAAGGTATTGATTCTTCATCTCCCTCTTGGATTTTAGATTTGGGTGCATCTAATCATATGACCAATTCTCTCCATGGTCTAAGTAATGTCAGAAAATATGGTGGCTCTTCAAATATTCAAATAGCAAATGGTAGTGCTCTACCCATTGTGGCAGTTGCCAGTTGGTGATATCTCTTCCTCCTTTAGAAATGTTTTTGTCTCACTTATACTTTCTATGAATTTAGCTTTTGTTGGCCAGCTTGTTGATCAAAATTATGATATACACTTTACTCATAGTGGTTGTGTTGTTCAGGATCAGATGACAGGACAATTGATAATGAAGGGGCCTAAGCATGGACGAACTACCTGTTCCATGAAGCTTATCTTTCTCCTCTGTAATGTCTTTACTTTGTCACAAATCTAGAGTGTCCAATGAAGTCTAGCATAAACGCCTTGGTCATCCTTATTCTAGAGTCCTATCTTGTTTGTTGAAATCAAGTCTATTGAATAATAAAGAGCATTCTTCTTCTTCTATACTTCCTGAATGTGCAACTTGCAAACTTGGCAAAAGTAAAACTTTATCCTTTCCTTCTTAAGGACGTAGAGCCACTCACAGTTTTGAGATAATTCATAATGATGTCTGGGGTATTAGTCCTGTTATTTCTCATGCACAATACAAAAATTTCATAACATTTATCGATGACTACAACAAATATATATGGGTGTATTTCTTACGAAATAAATCAGAGGTTTTTCAAATGTTCAAATTGTTCTTAGCTCTAGTTGACACTTAATTTTCAGCCACTGTTAAAATTCTCCTGTTTGACTCGGGTGGGGAATATATGTCTCACGAGTTCCATTCTTTCTTGTAATCAAAAGGTATTATTATCTCTCAACGTTCTTGTCCATATACTCCACAAAAAAATGTAGTTGAACACAAGAATCGTCATCTTTTAGATATTGTCCAAACCCTGCTCATTGAGTCTTCAGTTCCTACTACATTTTGGGTAGAAGCATTTACCACAACAACCTTTCTCATAAATAGACTCCCTTCCCAAGTTTTTGATTTTGAATCTCCATATTTTAGGCTTTATCATCACAATCCTACTTATACAAACCTTCACATCTTTGGGTGTTTATGTTTTATGCATCTTCCCTCGCATGACAGAAACAAGCTTTCTGCCCAATCCATTCATTGTGCCTTCTTGGGATATAATGTCACACAAAAGAGATATTTATGCTATGATCCTAATTCTAATCGAGTTCATGTTTCACGGAATGTGCTCTTCTTTGAAAATCAATGGTTCTTTCCCATGTCTTCCTCACCAAAGTCTTCTGTTATTTTTTTGCCTTCTTTTGATGACAAGTTTAGTGCTCCTGGTACTCATGTTGAAAGGTTCAAGCCAAGGTTGGTATACCAGAGGAGACCTTAAGTGTTGCCCCCTTCTGCTCCTGCCTTGCCATCTACTCCCATGCATCGTTCCTCTAGAGTATCTAGTCCTCCTGACCATTATGAATTCTCGTCACAGATGACAGGTACTAATACTTCTGCATTGTCATCCACTCTATCTTTTATTGCTATTCCTACTGGTTATTCACAGGCAGTCAAAGAATAATGTTGGCAGCAGGCTATAAGGGAGGAAATATGTGCTCTTGAGGCTAATAAGACTTGGGATGTGGTGGATTGTCCTACAGGTGTGACTCCACTTGGATGTAAGTGGGTTTATTCGATTAAGGTTAAGGTTGATGGTAGCTTGGATACGTATAAAGCTCGCTTAGTGGCTTTCAGAAATAATCAAGAATATGGAGTTAATTACGAGGAAACTTTTGCTGGCCAAAATGACCACCATTTGCACAATGTTGGCTATTGCAGCTTCTCAAAATGGGGTTTTACACCAAATGGATGTGAAGAACGCCTTTCTTCATGGGGATCTCAAGGAAGATGTTGATAGCAGTGTGTAAGTTGCATCGCTCCTTGTATGGTCTCAAATAGGCTCCTCGTGCATGGTATGAGAAATTTACTTCTACCTTACTCAAGTTTGCTTTTCTAAAAAGCAAGTATGATGCATCATTGTTTCTTCACAAAACTAAGATTGGGATTGTCATTCTTTTGGTGTATGTTGACGACATAATCATCACTGGTATTGATTTGGTTATGATCTCACAATTAAAACAATATCTACAGGACTCTTTCCACATGAAGAATCTAGGATCTCTTACATATTTTCTTGGTCTAGAAATTACTGCTAGTTCGCATGGTATTTTTTGTCGTAACATAAGTATGCTCAGGATTTGGTGGCTACTGCTGGTCTCCAAGACACTCCTCTTAATACTCCTATGGAACTAAATCTCAAGCTATGCAAGAGGGTGACTTGTTATCAGACCCTGTAGCCTATCGAATGTTGGTTGGAAGCTTGGTCACTATAGGATTTTTCACTATGTTCACGGTACGGCTTTGTGGGGACCTTTCTATCCTATTAGTACCTCACTAGATCTGGCAGCATATAGTCATGTTGATTATGTCCTATAGTGACACTCAACGTTCTACTTCGGGTTGGTGTATGTTTCTTGGCCCAACTCTTATTTCTTTGAAAAGCAAGAAACAAGATCGCGTTTCTAAGTCTTCTACTGAATCTAAATATAGGGTCATGTCCCAAGCTTGTGCTGAGATACATTGGCTCCGAGGGCTGTTGGTTGAACTTGGTTTTTCTCCAAGTGGCCCTACCTCTTTACATGTAGATAATACTAGTGTCATTCACATTTCAGCCAATCCCATCTTCCATGAACCCACTAAACACATCGAGGTTGATTGCCATTTCATCCATGAGGCATTTGAAGCTCAGACCATCTATCTTCCTTATGTATCTAGCAATCTTTAAGTGACATGTATCTTTACCGAGACTCTCACGCGACAACGACATAATTTTCTTTCAGACAAATTGACCATATAAGCTATGTCTGATTAATATTATAGGTTGTATATCCTCTCATAATTAGAAAAGAAGATTTAGCTTACCATGTATAGCTTCCTAAGATCACTCTAGTCATTACTCATGGTTTCCTTGTATAACTAGTTTCCATATATAACCAAGTACCCTGACCTATATGTAATGGTATATACAAGTAGAGTAGCCTGACCTATATGTAATGGTGTTATGCTCCAATCACTATTGAAAAGCGCCCCTTAAAGTAAATACCAATTAAAGAATCAAAACGAGAAAAAATTGTTGTTTATTTTAAGAAAAATAAATCCCCTTTCTCTTGATAAATACGAGTTCAATGGAAATTCCAAATACAATAAAATTCATAAGCATGCTTTATCCTGATGGTATGAGTTGTTATACCAATTCTAGCTTTGTGAAATGATCTCATCCCTTTGCAACTACCCTGTTCCTGTTCTCCAATTTTCAGAATATGCTCCATTCAGGAGCGGAAAAGTAACTCAACTCAACTGTCAAAACAAAGCCTTAGTTCAATACAATGGACCACCAACAGGAGTCTTGAATGTTTATTCCCAGGAAAAAATCTTGTCAAATTATAAGTTATCATGTTCATGTCCTATTTTAAGTGAGCAAACTCTAAAGCTTTCCTACGCCCAAGAATCTTCAACTTCAGTCACATTGCTCACTTGTGCTCAAGCTATTGTTTCATATCTTTGAAACCACCTTCAAGACAACTGAAGTACAATAACGAATTGCACAAAATTAACCAAGCACAAAGTGTCATCAAAATCTAATCAAACCAACAATAAAATCATTTCTTATCAAAATAGCGGAAGATTAAGAATCAGTAATAGGCCAACTCGCTCACCAAGCCATGTAGTGAAAAAATCTGAACACATTCCACGGTTGCTATTCCCACGATAAGTACATTCAGGATTGGAGCATAACATATCAAATGGCTGTCACTCCTAGAATACTCTGCATGCAGGAACCGGATGAGACAATAATCTAGTAATGAAATGAGCAGTGTGATCCTACATCAATATTATGACATTGGCATTTTTAGAATGATTTTTGGAGAGGGCGACTAAAAGCAGTTCACTTGAAATAATCTTTCCAACAATTACCAAGTATCAGCTTACCTGCATATTCCAACACCGAAGAAGAGAAGCCCCACAAAGAACTGTAGCAGCAGATATCTTCTCATCATCTGATCCCTTGACTGCAAGTTCAAATGTGTTCTCGAGCTCTGCTAAGCTTCCATCAAATCCCTTGGTTAATTTACAAAAAAGAGCATCTGACATACCTGGCTTCAGCAAAGAAAAGGAAGTACTGAAGACCAGGACAAAATCTAAGAAGTTAACGGATAAGGAAAATTAATTTACAGATTTCATCCTTGGCTTTGTATAGATAAAGTTCGAACAATAGAAATATGATCTGGATAAATTAACAGCACTGACTTTAACATGAAGTGTGAGTGTTCTTGAAGCAGGACTTGAAACCAGAGCATTAACCATCACTGGCGAAAGTGGGGCCCCCTTCATGAATGATGACCAACCAGGCACCTGGGCTGGCACACTGTGAGGTATTTGGTTGATGCATCCATTGACATACCCAGGCCAGAAATACACTGATGTGTCCATTAGATTTCTCGCGATGCAAGCCTTAACAATAAGATGTCTCATGTTTGCAGCTGAACGTAACAACACAAGACTTACAATTAGGAAACCTCAACAATATGTTGAATGAGCAAGCACTGAATGTTATATACAAGTAACAAAGAGATCTTAGCCAAACATCACATACACAAAAGAATGTTGGAAAAATAAAAGATGCCCATCAATAAGAAGAACAAGCATTGCAAAGTTTACAAGTGTGTGTGATGAAAAGAAACATCATTTGAATGGTCCAACATAAAAAACAAGGAAAAATTCCCCCCCTCTGCAGGTATTGAGGTCAGTTCACTTAGATCAACCATCGTTGTTTAAGGCCTGTTTAGAAATACGTTGAAAGAAATCTTTTCAAGAAAAAAAAATGAAAGAAATATTTTATTTGCAAGGATTGAATAGGAAAATTTTAGAGAGAGACGACCAGAGGACAACATTGGCTGGGGTTTCCAAGGAGATGTTGGGGCTGCATTGTTGAACTAGGGAAACTGTCAAGGATTTATCACTGTATCTATCCGACTAGATTTTTTGGATCCTCCATCAAATATCATGTAGCTCAAATTTTTTTTGAGGAATTCAGAAAGTTGTCCCAATCTTCTTTTCTTGGTCAGGTCATAGGTGAAAGATCACAGAAGCAGATGCCAAGTCCAACGCCTACATGGTGAAGCATTGAACAATTGCCTAACGCACTAATGAATGATAAACTTTAAGAACCAAGAGAGCAAACTCAAGTGGGGGGGGATTGCACCTTTTTGACAGAGAATTTTATAAATCTTTTATGACTAATGAGATGATTTACTAATTACTACTTAGACAATATATGTACACACACACACACACACACACACTTGATTAAAAGCTTATCACCACTTATTGATTCAATGATGGTTACACTGCCATTCCAGCATCAATTCATCAGTGATAAAGGTAGTGCATAAACTTTTTAGATCATGAATGCTTGATCTTGGACTTGCTGTCAAGTCGAATATAGACAGAAATGTCACCATGAAAAATAGTAACAAAAATTTTGGATGCCCAGTTTTAGCATATCTATGAAACTTGATATAGACAAGAATTCCTCATCCATCTTGAAAACGTAGTTTTTTCCACCATCTTGCAGGCTTGACATAATAGATGCCTTCTGATAGTCTCCTACCCTCCTCTCAAAGAAATTTGATTTCCCTCTGCACAATGAAACAAGCAGGTAAAACAATGAAAATTGTGTTCCAAATAGAAGACATCATACTAGATACCCCCTGCAACATCGACTTTTTTCTCTTCCTTCAAAATGCCCACCAATTCGTATGTGAAAAGTTGTGTGACATTACCACCTAATCCCAGTTTTCCACTACTCAGACTAAAATTTAGTGTGGTTGAAAATGGAAACAATCTGTAGGCATGTTATTTGCACAAAGTAGTTTTTTAATATCAGTTTATACTATCACTGCCTTGTCCATTCTTATATAAGGTCAAACTTCATGATTTTTTCTCACTTCCACGCTTAATGTGGTGAAGTAAACTAGAGACCCATGCTTCTAAAAAGAATCACATTTTTTGTCCATGCAGTTTAATGATTGAAGTTTGGGCTACATGGTTAATGGGTTTTAAATAAGACTAATTTCTGAAAGGCACCAAGCAGAGGCATAAGGTGCTTAGTTGAAAATGATAAACCACTTCTGCCAAGGAGCTACACAACAAAAAGTTCAGACAAATAAATCAGATGTAGGATGTCAGTTTTTAGCAATACGTTCACAAGACTACTATACTCGCTGCAAGGATATGAACTCCATCCAATCGAAGGGATTTTCAACGTTGTACTTCTTCTGATAACTTAAGGCAACCTGATAATAAAGAATTCATATAAGTAAATTTTCCTTTTCTAATGATGAATGACTAAAAACAAGGGTGGGATATCAATGGAGAAATACCAAAAGACAGTCAGACACAAACTTTATGTACTCGCTCATGAGTGTTGCATTCGTGCTGATCAATGCACATGGTAGGGCTTCACAGACAAACTTGGTCTCAATTTTCACTGCTTCACCAACAATATGATGAACTTTGCCAATGAAGTTGCTTCTGCAACAAACTGTAAACAACAAAAACATGCATGTTTCCAGTAAATGCTCTGCCCATTGTATTAACAACACCAGAAGATCTGTACATCTAGCTATGGCTCAATTATTGAAGTCAACAATTAAAACAATACTAGAAAAAAGTGAGAGAAAAATCTCCACCTATAAAAGAAGGCAAGCAAAGTCACAATGCAGCCCCTCATCTCTAGATATTAGTTCGTTCGAGAATGTCAAAACTGGCATCAAGCCTCTCTTTTTAAGCCAGAAAATGGTGCAGAAGCTGAGACCAACAATATACAGACATCGTATATATCTTAATATGCAATATGAATTCCATCAGAGAGAAAAAAAGAAAAAAGAAAGAATGATCAAATATCACACAAAACATATAACACTCTTGTTGTAAAATTTAAAAAATAATACCTTCCTGAGAAAAAGACTCCTTCAATACAAGAAAAGGCAACCAGTCTCTCTCCAAAAAGTGTGGAATTGAAAATGGAGAAGAATGAGAAATTATTATTGGAGGCATGTGTTCCAACAGGAACTCAGGCTTAGACGTACTTTTAATCCTCTTAGTGAAGTTTTTATGTATTGTTGTTGCAAGTAAGCTCTACGTAAAAAGTCCAACAAGGGAAATGCATTTAAAAGAGAAGTTACCAACTAATACACACCATTTTACTTTACTTAATACGCACCGTTTTTAATATTTATAATCTAGAAAGCACGAGACCCTGCTCTCGTTTTCTATTCATGCCTATATAAAAAGGTTGTTGTAACATAATAGGATTATGAAAAGAAAGGAAATATTATTTTGTCCTCCTCTCTGCATTCCTGCTTTCTCTTCTATTCTTCCTCATCCTGTTCCATTCTTTCCCATGTCTGGTCCTAAGATATGAAGAAGTTAGAAGGGGCGATAGCAACAGCTAACAAGGAACAAGCCTAATGGAATGACAAGATGGCAAGACTGTTTGAATAACAAGGGCAACAGCAGCTGTCCAGTGACACCCGACTTTTAAGGTTGGAGGAGCTCATTTCAGGTATTTCCCTTTAACAGAATACACTATTGTAGAAACTGTAATTACCTACAGGGGAGACAAGCTCTAACCAAGAGCATCCACGCAACAATCAAGAAGGAATGATAGGCAGGATTGACTGGCAGTATGGGGGACACTACAAGTTCCACAAGCCTAGGCACGACTTTCCATCTTTCGAAGGGGAAGACGTCCACAAATGGTTGTATAAATGCAACCAATATTTTGAGATAAATGAGGTCCCTGACGCTGAAAAACTCAAATTAGAATCTTATTATTTGGACGGCATGGCATTGTATTGGCATCAAAACTTCATGCGCAGCAATGGTGACAAGGTAGTAACTTGGAATGAATATGTGGAAGCCATCTGTGAAAGGTTTGGTGGCCATAAGGACCCTCTAGAAGAACTCAAAGATCTGAAACAATAGGGCGATTTGGAAACTTACATCAAGGACTTTGATATTCTGTGGATTCGTGCAAAAATTGATGAACGGTATGCCTTGATCTTCTTTTTAGGTAGACTGGAAACAGAAATAAAAAATTTGGTTAAGATATTCGAACTAAAATCCCTTAAGCAAGCCTATTACCTATCCCACCTGCAAGAGAACACTAACCTTTATAAGAAACTCCAGAAACAATCAACCAAACACCCCACCATACTTGTTAACAACAACAACAGGACAGCTTAACAACCACCTTTTTACAAAACTTATAGCTCCCACGATACACCACCCTCTAAATTGCCAGGATTATTATCCACCCCTCAAACACAAGTTACTACTCAGCCTACGAGAAGACCAACCAGAACTCTCAGGAGTACTGAAATGGAAGAACGAAGAGCAAAAGGTTTGTGTTTTTGGTGTGACGACAAATTCACTCCGAGGCACAAATGTAGAACAAAAAGGCTTTACTCCATTTGCTTAGTGGGAGATGAGGCGGAGAACGAAGACAGTGCATTAGAGTCTGTTAGAGAGATGGAGGAATCAGAAGGCACGGACCCGTACATTTCCATGAATGCATTAGAAAGGGTTCCAGGCTGTTATACCCTTAAGGTGACAGGAAGGATGCATAGGCTACCTATCTTTATTTTGGTAGATTTAGGGAGCACGCACAACTTCATGAATACTAAGGTCGCCAAAAAATTACAGTGCGAACAAACTCCTATCAACACAGTAACAATCAAGGCGGCCAATGGGGGAAAAATGTTATGCTCATCCATATGCAAAAACTTCAAGTGGAAGATGCAGGGTATTTATTTTGTGACAAATGTCTTTGTGATGGAACTGGATGCCTGTGATATGGTCTTAGGCGTTCAATGGTTGGCTACCCTTGGAGACATTGTATGCAACTATAAGAATATGTGGATGAGTTTCGATTGGCAAGAGTAGAGAGTGACACTAAAGGGAAATGAGCCTATGAAGTTACAATCAGTCCAATATGGACAAATGAGTGGATTACTGGACAACAATAGTGGAATAGCAGGTATTAGCCTCTATAGTTTATTACTGGTTTAGGAAACATAGGGGGCAAAGGCATTGCTGATGGGGAAAAACCTCAATGAAGAAGAAAGGGAAGCCCTACAAAATCTACTCCGTCTCTACCAGGACATGTTCACTCCCTTGACAGGGTTACCCCCTAACAAACCCAAAGATCACACCATTCCATTAAAGGAGGGAGCCCAACCTGTAAATCTTCGACCGTACATGTATTCTAGTCTACAAAAAGATATGGTGGAAGGAATGATCTCTGAAATGATTAGTGCTAGAATAGTCCAACCAAGCCACAGTCCTTTTGCATCCCCTGTCGTGCTTGTGAAGAAAAAAGGACCTTACCTGACGGCTGTGTGTCGACTATAGGGGCCTCAACAAGTTGACAATCAAACATAAATTCCCTATTCCATTAATTGAAGAGCTACTGGAAGAGTTAACATGGGCAGCAGTGTCCTCAAAAATTGATTTACGCCCTGGCTACCACCAAATTTGGATGAGCTCAAAGGACATCCATAAAACTGCATTCAGAACACACAACGGACACTACGAGTTTTTAGTGATGCTTTTTGGTCTTACTAACGCCCCTGTACCTTTCAAAGCCTGATGAATGAAAGTGTTTAGAGCTCATTTGAGGAGGTATGTTCTAGTATTTTTTTACGACATTATAGTTTACAGCAAGTCTTAAACAGAGCACCTAGAGCATCTACAGGTAGTTTATTGCAATACTCAGGACACACAAACTGGTAGCAAAGGAAAGCAAATGTGTCTTCGGTGATGACAAGGTAGAGTACTTGGGCCATGTCATCTTTAAGGCAAGAGTGGCTATCGAACCAGAGAAGTTACAAGCTATTAAGAATTGGCCATTACCTCAGAACATCAAGCAATTACGGGGATTCCTAGGGCTCACGGGGTATTACAGAAAATTTGTAAAAGGATATGGCATTATCTGTCGTCCCCTCACCAAAATTCTTAAAAAGGATGTTGTAGGTTGGGACCAGGAGGCAACTTTGGCTTTCGAAACTTTGAAGAAAACAATGGTTAATCCTCTAGTTTTATCCCTACCAGACTATGAGCAAGCCTTTTATCATCAAGACTGATGCATCAAGATTGGGCATTGGGGTAGTCTTAATGCAGGAGGGGCATCCTATAGCATATATTAGTAAGGCGTTGGGGCCAAGGTAGCAAGGTTTGTCCACCTACGAAAGGGAAATGATGGCCATTTTGCAGGCAGTAACCAAGTGGAAGCAGTACCTATAGGGTAGGACTTTCAAGATCAGAACAGACCATGTGAGTCTTAACATTTATGGCTGACTAAACTGTTGGGCTTCGATTAAGAAATTGAATTTCAGAAGGGAAGAGAAAATGTAGCAGAAGACGCTCTTTCTAGAGTCACCAGCAGTGAGCTTAATGCCTTAGCATTGTCCACAGTGTCGATTCCCTTAGTAGCAGATATGAAAAGATCTTGGGAGGAGGATAACAAGATTCAATCCATCATCCAAGACTTAACAAGAGACCTGGCTACGCATCCCTCACTACAAATGGAGGGACAATTGCTTATTCAGGAAAGGAAAACTAGTGGTGGGAAACAATATAGCGCTCCAGCATCAGCTCATAAATATTTATCATGATACATCCTTGGGGGGGGCACTCTGGTCTACAATCATAACAGCCAGGGTTGCCAGCATTATCTACTGGAAAAAACAGCAAAAACAAATAAGACAATATGTGAGAGAATGTCCAACTTGTCAACAATACAAAACCGAGAAAGTGGCCACTCCAGGATTGTTACAGCCTCTGCCAATTTCAACTGCACCATTCACAGACATCAGCATGGATTTCATAACTGGCCTACTGAAATCAGAGGGCAAGGAAGTGATACTTGTAATGGTGGATAGGTTCAGTAAATATGCACACTTTATGGCACTTTCACACCCTTATACAGCTAACACAGTCGCCAAGACCTTCATGGAATCAATCTACAAACTGCATGGATTGCCAGCGACCATAGTAAGTGATCGAGACTCCATTTTCCTTAGTCAGTTTTGGAAGGAATTATTCAGCCTACAAGGGATCAACGTTCATTACTCCACGACATATCACCCTCAATCGGATGGGCAAACTGAGGTCATCAATAGGTGCATAGAGGGCTATCCCAAGTGTATGACAGGGGAAGTTCCTTCACAATGGAGTAAATGGCTGGCTTTGAGTGAATGGTGGTACAACACGAACTTCCACACGCTACAATGTTCACCCCCTACGAAATATTATATGGGTTTTCACCTCCAATACACATACCATATTTCCCCAAAGATTCAGCAGTAGAGGCAGTTGATCATTACCTCTAAACAAGGGAGAAAATGCTACAGACGGTACAAAAAAATCTAGTCCAATCCCAGAATAGAATGAGGCAATTGGCTAACAAGAAAAGAAGCGATAGGGTCCTGCAAGTGGGCGATTCATTTTACTTAAAGCTATAGCCCTACAAACAAAAATCAATGCTTCAGCATCACCACAAGTTAGCAGCTATATACTACGATACGTACGTAGTAATTAAGAGGATTGGGGAAGTAGCCTACAAGCTAGACCTTCCACCCTCGTCAAACATCCATCCAGTTTTTCATGTCAATCTATTAAAAAAGAGTGTAGGAAATAGGGTGGTGCATAAAAGCTTACCAGACGAACCTAGAGAGCCCCTGTTATAGCCATAAACAATCATGGATCGCAGGATGATAAAGAGAGGTCAACAAGCTGCTACACAACTCTTAATCCACTGGCAAGGGTTGTCCCCGGCAGAGGCCACCTGGGAGTTCATGGATGATGTAAAACTCAAGTTCCCAACCTTTAACCTTGAGGACAAGGTGGTTATTAAGGGAGGAGAATTGTTGCAAGTAAGCTCTACGTGAAAAGTCCAACAGGGAAAATGCATTTAAAAGAGAAGTTATCGTTATAAGTGATATGCACCGTTTTACTTTACTTAATACGCACCGTTTTTAATATTTGAAATCTAGAAGGCACGAGACCCTGCTCCCGTTTTCTATTAATGCCTATATACAAAAGACTGTTGTAACAGAATATGATTATGAAAAGAAAGGAAATATTATTCTGTCCTCCTCTCTGCATTCCTGCTTTCTCTCCTATTCTTCCTCATTCTGTTCCATTCTTTCCCACGTTTGTTAATCTTTTTTCTCAATCCATTTGTTCCCTCTTGAATTGTTAATTTCAAAAACATCAAAAAAGAATGATGTATACCTCATGTATCCAATCCAATGCCCACTTAGCTTTCTAGCCACACACAAGGAATGTTTTCAATAGCATTGAACAACCTATGCTTCTCCTTGGAGTCCTTGATTTATGTCTCCAAAAGCAAACTATACATCTTTGAAAGTGAGAAACAAAAATTTTCCTGAATCACACTTTGAATTATGGGTCTAAGTAGGTTTTGTTGGATTTTTTGTTGTGGTCGTTTAGACTTAGTTCTACATTGAAATTGAATCTGAAACACAACTATTATTCTCAATAACGGTTCTAAACAATCGCTAATAATAATAGCAGTTGTTTAATAAAACGCTAATGAGAATAGCGGTTGTTGACAACCACTATTACCATTAACAATTATTAATAAAACCACATTTTCTAATAGTGGTTGAGTTAAAATTATATTATGTTCAAAATACTTTTTTTTCCTGTGTTACTTTTAAATTTTTTTATCAAACCATGCTAGTTTGATAAAATACCCTTGGATTTCAGGAAAATGTTGTCCTTTGAAGTAAAAAACCTAGTCTTTCCAGCCCAAAAAACTAAAAAATTCAATTTATAAGAAATGAATGGTTACACTCGTTTCCTTTGTTTTAATTTTTGTATTCTGATAGCAACGAACATGGGGTGCTGATGCGACCCTGTTAACGACACCCCCTTTTTTTTTACAAACAAATAAAAATGAACGAGGTTATTTCTTTGCTAGGATAAAAAAAATTAAATATAAAAAATTATAAGTAAATTTAAAAAGTGTGGAGGAATTCACTGTTCAAAATACATCGTGGATACTCTCATGTAATACCATGGATAGAATTTTTTGTATTTTTTTACCATTATTGGACCAGATTATAAGTCAATTTATTAGGAAATTGTGGGATTGAAAGACGGGGACCAAAGTGAAAAACACAGAGAGAATGGGTGACTTTAACAAAGTTTGGGTGAAATGCTCATTCCTAGACTTTTCAAATTATAAACATCGGGTCCTTTCAGTTTCAAAATTTAAAGGCAAAACCAGTTTTGATCCCAAACTTTATTTTTCTTATTTTTTTTGTTCCTAGTTTAGAGAAATGAGAGAAAGTCGCTGGATTTCAGTGTTAAGGAGAGAAGATTTTTGTTGGCACCGATTCTGGCCACAAAAATAATTAATATTGGTGTTAAATTGTTCCATGAGTGAAGTTCACATTAGAACCAATTATGGATGTGACTAGGTTTCTCTAACTTTTAAGAGGTTCTGATAAATCATTATGGGATTGGTGTATAACTCACAGTAAATTATTTGTCATTGCACAAGTATTTATCATCAAGTCAAATTATGGATTGAGTAATGTTGCTTATGATCGGATCCTTGAATGGGAAAAAAACATGTTACCTGAAGAAAATAAGCTGAAAGATAACTTTTATACTACAAAATTCATAATGAAACCTTTTGGCCTAGAATATTAAAAAATTGATATATGTCTAAACTTTTGCATGTTGTACTCCGACAAATATGCAAATTTTAACGAGTGTGAAACCTACCAACATGCTCAGTATAAACCTAATAATGAATATCGAGTTACTCAATCTACTAAATTAAAAAATCCAAACTTTCATATCACAGTGAATACTTATGCTAATGAGTTAAATGTAATAATGAGTATCATTATCACAAAGTGGATGAAGATGATGAGATCGACTTTGAATTCAATGAAAAAGATAATATTGGACATGATGATTAAAAAAATGAAGAGGAAGATTTTGATTAAAAGGTATTGAGTTAATTTGAATGTGATATTTTATTGTATAATAAAATTATAATTGTTTAAGATATTTGTTGGTAGTTTATAATGCATTATATTTTATAGATGATGTTTTATGTTTTTTAAAGGAGGTGGGTAAGTATTTATCATCTACTTTTTTAAAGTTTAATTTAGCTTTTAATTAGTAAAGATACTCTTCTTCTTTTTTTAGTTTAAGAAATCTCTTTTTATATTTTTTAAGATATATTTTCATAATATTGATTAGTGTGAAAAGAATTTATTTCCATATTAGTCTTGTGATTATTAGTTTTTGTAAGAAAATAAAAAATCAGGCTTGAATTGTGGTTTCAAAAGTCTACATATTATCTGCTATGCATGTAATTCTAGGCATCAATCAAATATATTGCAAAATGAACACGAAGATTTAGAACAAATGTTTATATTGATGGTCATTTAAAGCTTATATGATTGTTAATTTCAGGGTCGTGAGAATTAGTTAAGGTGCATGCAAGCTGACCCGAATATCTCACGTGAATAAATAAAAATTCAATTGATACAGTTACATTTTATCTTTCTGATTGCATTATAATTAATGCGAAGATGTTGAAGTGCTTCTAGTTTTATTCTTTTAATTACAACTATACAATATTTTTATATAACATGAAAATGACCCCATAGGAAATGCTATAAGTCGTTGTGAGTGGCTGATGAAAATGCTAACGATAGGGATGATGCAAAAAAATATTCTGATAATTAAATAATATTTTGAGTGATAAGTGGGCAGCATCGCAACCAATAACTTTATATTATATCTGCACATTCCTTGAATCTTGCCCTCAACTTCTCGCTCGCTCGTCAGAATATTTCTGTTGTTCTCTGTTCCTTTGTCGAGTCAAGAAAACAGGAAAGAAAAATAAAATGTTAGGACCTCCGTGCTGTGCAAACCCATTACAATTACAACAAAAATCAATATATAAAAAGTCTGGAAAATATCTAGGAATATGGTGCAAACTATATTTTTAAAAATATTTAAATTTTTTTATTGAAATTTAATATAGTACGTATGTTTTGAATTGTTTTGATGTGCTGATATCAAAAATAATTTTTAAAAAATAAAAAAAATATTATTTACATGCATTTCGGCACGAAAAGTTATTTAAAAAACAACCACTACCACACTGCTAAACATACTTAGTCATTCACTACCACGGTGAAATCATAGTTTTATCCTCTTCAATAAAATCATTTAAGGCTTGTTATTATCATATTAATTAATGATGTATCAGTTTTTTAATACTTTAAAAGTATAATAAAATAACTTAAATACCTTTAAAAACAAAAAAAAATATAATCCTGGTTTTTTTTTTAATCTTTTATTGCTTTAATTGCACATAAAAATCACTACATTGCCCCTCAAGAAAAAACAAATTGATGTCGAAGGATATTTTTATTTTTTTATTATGTTTTCTTAGTTATAATTAATTTGATTAAGAGATAAATCAGTATTTTAACAAGTATAAATATAATTAAAAAAAATAAGTGGTTGGTGCTTTCTACGCTTGCGTTAGCTAGTGGGATGTGTTCATGTTAATTAATTGTGGATGATCGAACCCTTGGTTAGCTAGCTAATTGCTGCTAAATCATTGCTGATTTGGGATGAAGTTCCAATCGCCCTTGAAATGAGATGAAATAAAAAGGATTGTAGCAGTGTTTCATAGTGTTTTCTTTTCTTCTTGTTTTCTTTTTTTCCCTTCGATTTTTTATTTTGATTACTTGATTTTTTTTCTTCAATTGGATCCTTTCATATTGCAATGATTTGAGATTAATCATAATAATTTGTTTCGGTTGCTTAGATTTATGGATGTTGTGATGTTGAGAAAATATTTCAATATTTGGTTAATACTCAATTTAGTAAAATAAAATTCAGTTTCATTGATTTAAAATAATTAAAGTTTTGAGGATCGAATTTTAATTAGAGACAAATATTCAGCTCCTTTTCTTTTGCTGGACTAGGGACTAAATTGAATGCGTAAAGAAAAATGTCTTGCTCTTTTTTGAGGGTCCTTTGATTTTCTTTTGATCGGTCAACTTTTTTTTTAATTAGATTTTTTTTCATTGAGTTTATTTGAAATTGAACTTGATGATTTGTTTTGGTTGCCTAGATACAGAGATTTCACGATGTCGAGAAATAATAATAATAGTGCTTGATTTGACATAATAAAATAAAAATATTATTTACTTAAAGCAATTAAAGCTTTGAGGATTGAATTTGAAATTGAGAAAAATGTTCAACCCCAATTTCTTTACCAGATTAGGGATAAAATTAAACGTATAGGAAATATTAGTTGACGCATACAATGAACACGCAAGGAAAATTTTCATGTTATGGTAGCGAATGTAACTTCCCCTAAACTCCAAAAGAGGTCTTTATTTTTCGACAACGCATGCTGGTGGAGCAGCAACGGTGTGGCTCCAATAAATCACTCTTCTTTCCTTTCTTCTCCTCTCTCTTTTCTCTATCCTCACCTTGGTTTTCCCATTTAGCTTTGTCCAAAACAGTAGAGTAGACTGTCAAATTTTTCTTATGTCAAATGTGGTCTTTATTCTTTTTATTGTGATTTTTTGTTTTTCTTTTCAATTACAACCTTCAATATTGAGTGAGAATTGAGTTTTGTAATTTTTTTTATTTGATTCTTATGGGGTAATCTTGGTCTCATAACCCGGGTCGGGAGTTTGAAAGATTAGTTCGGGTTGACCTGGATCGTTTTTTTTCATTTTTTAAATTTATTTTTTTCTTAATTTCATCATTCAATATTTAGTTGGTTGGGAATTGAATTTCATTTTTTTTTCTTTCGATGGTGTTATTATGACCTGAGTCGTAGGTTTGGTTGGTTAACCTAAGTTGATTCAGGCTTTTTTTTTGTTTATCTAGTAATGATTTTTCTTTTCAATTTTATCTTTCAATATTTGATTTGTTGAGAATTGTGACTTTTCTTTCACATTTCTTTATATGGGATAATTATGTTCTCATGACTAAGGTCGTGAGTGAGGGTTTACACGTGTTGACTTAAATTATTTTTTTTCCTCTTTTTTAAATTGAATATTTATTTTTATTTTTATTTTTATTTTTATCTTTCAACATTTGACTGTTTAGGAATTGAACTTCATAATTTTTTTCAATTTATTTTTCATAGGATTATCATGGTCTTATGACCTAGGTGATGAGTTTCACAGGTTAACTAATGTTGGTGTAGTTCAATTTAATATATTATCGTCTCAATATTTTTTAAAAAATATATTATCTAATATATCACCAACCTAATATTTAAAATATGTGTTGCATAATATGTATTAGGTTTTGAGTTCATAATTAAATATATTTTTTACTAGAAAACATATTATCAATATTTTTATAATTTTTATGTTTAAAAAAATTTAATTCCATCCGTAACGTAACGCACAAAGAATTTAGTTTGTTCTAAAGTAAATGGCCTCTAATCAAACATTATTATTTTTACTTTTTTTTAATAACAAAACACGCAATGCATGGATAATTGGGTGTTATCATACGTGTGTGTATATAAAATAGAAACGTCTATGTTTTTACTTGACAAAAAAATACATTAACATTAACTCCTTTGTGCTACCCCTTTTTAGTATGATTTAAAGTCGGTCATCGTTGACCAGCTTTGAGTGGCGGAAAGCAAAACGAGGCATGTGGACAGTGATGATGAAGCAGCAAAACAACAATGCCATGGCAATAAACAATTTCCACCACACCATGCTCTGACTGCCAACAGACCAATATATGCTAACAAGCACTTTTGGGTGGCGGTGGCGGTGGCGGTGGCGTTTGTGGACAACTAACTTACGGTTTGATATAGTAATTTGACTATATATTTTTATTAAGTCAAACATAACTATAAATAAAAAGAATATACAATATCATATTTATAAAACAAAACATCAAGATTGATGGACAAAATAGATAAGCCTCATGTGAGTATAACATAGAAAATTCAATTTGCATCTAACAATGGTTGGTGTCAAAAAAATTTAACTTGTAAGGGAGTCGATCAATAATATCAAATACAATCAAGAATTCATTAAAGTATTTATCATTTAATATCAAAAAAATTTAACTTGTAAGTGAGTCGATCAATAATATCAAATACAATCAAGAATTCATCAAAGTATTTATCATTTAATATCAAAAAAAATTTAATGACCCAAACTTCTTGTGCAGTTATTTTCTTTTTAATTGTCGTGTATATGAAATTTAAAGGTATTTTTTTCATGAAAATTGTCTCTGGTTTACCTTTTATTAATTTAACCCTTAATTACATTAAAACACATTTTGACATACAAAAACTGTAAGGTTACAACACTTGTTGATGATATACATAAAAATTCATTTACAACCTTTTATTGGACATTACAAGCTTTTATTCAATATAAAAAGTCAGATATCTCATCAACACTCTATTTAGGATTGAGTTCTTCAAAAAAAGATACAAAATTGTACCATTACAATCACTAATACTTATCAAAACAAAAAAAAATCCTCACATCTTTAACACGTTAAAGACATAGTAAATATTTGACAACTCCTTAGTTTAATACATTCTTTTTTCTTTTTAACAACATATAAAATCTCATATATATATATATATACACACCACACACACATCATTGATCCCATTTATATCTCATTTCATACCTTGAATTATACTTTATCTCAACTTTACTTCACTAACTATATTTATTTCATTCAACACTTATTACATCATTTTTTTTTTACCATCTAAACTTTTATTAATCCATTTTGACTCCCATTGTCTCATTTACGGCTTACTAGTAGAAATCTTCAATTCCGAACATTAATCCTACCCAACATGGCTCATTTGTATTATTTTAAAATCTCAAAAACTCTTTAAGCCTATTTAGGGCTCATTTAAATTATCCATGATTTCCAATCATTTTTAATTATACATAACTCCCACTTCAAAATATAATATCCCTCGTTGTTGTGGCCAAATTAACATTTAGTATATTGGATCAGTCATTGCGATCAATTTTAATTTTGTTTTCTATTAAATTTCACCGTTGCGGACAACTCAATTTTTCCTTATTAAATTCTGTTGTTGTAGACAAATTCAAGGTCACATAATAGATTATGTCGTTATAGTCAATTTAGTTTTTTCTTATTAAACTTCTGCTATTGTCGTCTATTCAATTTTTCTTTTTAAACTTTGCCATTGTAGTCCCTTAATTTCTCATATAATAAATTTTGTCATTCCAGACAAATTCAAGGTCACGTAATAAATTCTGCTGTTACGATCAATTCAATTTTTCCTTATGAAAATTTTGTTATTGCGGTCTATTCAATTTTGCTTTTTAAACTTTGCCATAGTAGTACTTTAATTTATCACATAATAAATTCCATTATTGCAGACAAATTCAAGATCATGTAATAAATTATGTTGTTATAGTTAATTCAAATCTCACATTTAGTTTTGCCTCGAAGGCATAAAACTTATATACACACATACACACAACCCAAATTTCCTTAGTTTGATTTTCAATTGTTAAAATAAATTATAACAGCAAACAATACATTTACCTTTTATCTAGATAGCTGATTTAGATATTTATTTCGATCAAGTTCCCATCCAACTTAACTATCGTATCTTATTATCTTACAATTCATAAATCATGTCCTCGTCTAAATGGCTGACTTATATTTCCATTTAAATTAAGTAATCCTTTTTTTTAACACAATTTCACAAATAAATGAAACATTAACAGAAATGTACTTTAAATTAAAGAAGTAAGGTGTCAGACACCTACCTAGTACTCCTGTCACGAGAGCTCCCCCATGGAGATCCTAGCTACAAATGACTCTCCTGACATTAACGAGAGGTATCCTTATCAATATAATAGCAAACTCATTTCATGAATTCATGACCATGCAAACAATAACATCCATATTCAAACATTTCCTTTATTCAATATATACCAACTTCAACTCTAACACAATTAATCAACTTAGCATGCAATTTCTCTAACTCATACATTTAATTTAATTCAATCCCATTCATAATTACCATCGCACATCAAATATTTACAAAAATGCAAATTAAATCTATTAACCATAGTTAACTTCTTAAATCTTCCTAAATTCTCTAAATAAAGTTTTTTACTAATTAAAGTAAAACTCATAATTTGCCATATTTTCCCCTATATCTTTCTTAAATATGTTAATTCCAATGCCAAATATATAATACACATACCATGTCGATAATTGATCATTAAAATGGAAAAAGTTCTTAAATTCCATACATGGTTGTCCGCTTATAATTTAAGAAACCCATGTCCTTTATCCAATTTTGTTTCATTCCATAATTTTTCTAAATTGTTAATGTCTCACGTGTGTGGCGTCGCGACAATCGTTTTCCTGGACCGGAATCTTCATGGTGATGAGTGAAAAGAATAAGGAATTCTTGTTTTTTATTAGTAAAGAATTGATGGAGTCACCACTTGGAATTTTGGTCACTACGAACCCTAACTGGTCTTAGAGTCTTGATTAGGGGACCGATTGTGTATAAGGAGGACGTATCAGCCCTAGTACTTCTTACCTAAGATAAGTTGCATTGTTTATTTGTTTGATATAAACTAAGGTATTGTTGTGTTTTCTAATCTTTGGTCTGTCTAAGATTTTAAGAAAAGTCATCATCGGTAAGGAGATCCTTATCTTATCAGGTTAAAACCTAACATTTCTAATGTCAAAACATATTTTTTGCATTTTTATTTTAATATCAGGAATACATCTTGCGTATAAGTTCATAATCCTTAATATTCAAACAAAAAAAAATAATTTATTTAGTATTTTTAAAATGTAGGTCAAGTTCTCATGGATTTTTAAATCCAAAACATACATGCAAAGATATCAACAAAACTATTTTTCTTGAATTTTATATTTAAAGATGCTAAATAATGCCATGTATTTTTTGTTTTTATTATTTATGCAAATATGATTTTATTTTTATTTTTATTTTTGAGAGACTTAGTCATATATAAATTAAAATAAAAATTGTATTTTTGGAAGAAAGGTTTTTGTTGTTTTTATGGAAGGAAACTGATTTATTTAATATCAAAAAAGCACCATTGTCCCAAATTTATACACAACAATAAACATTGTCCCAAATTTCACAACATTATAGTAATTTTTTCAAAAAATATTTGAGGTTATAAATCGACCTTATGAGGTGTTTAAGGGTGTCCGAGAACTACTAGAATCAAGCCTGAAGACTGTTGGAGGTACATGAACAGTGATAGAAAGTTTTCAAAAATGGTGGAATAGTGGCGGCGCGTGATCTCCACTCGCCTTCACCACTAGCAGCGTGTGGGTTCACACGCCATTGCTTTTGAAAGGCTAAAAACTAATGGATATGGAGTGGTTCCCTCTCTTTCTTGGTGAAGACCAATGTCACATGCAAAAGAAACACAACCCACACAAATAATTGATTTTATCTTTTCATATTTATTTGTCTCTTCATAAATTTTATATCGTTTTGAGAGACGAATATGAGCTAACTAATAAAGATCCAAGGACTAGTATTAGAGATGGAGATCTGGTGGTGGTTAGTATCGTTTTTATAAGATGGGTCACAATGTTATGGGTTGTCATAGGTAAATGGGATAATAGGACACCGATTGCTCTTGTGGTGCTGTTGTGGAAGGAGCTCATAGTTTGGAAACTGTTATTGTTGTAGTGGCTTTCAGTTGTGACCGATGAAGAAGCTTCTTCTGCTGCTGGTATTTATGGTTGTTGTTTGGTCTTTGAAGTTGTTAATGATGGCTGACAGGTCATTAAAGCTATTAGTGTTGATTGGTTGAAGGTTTTTTTGGTGAAAATAGTGGTGGGTCTTGTTGTGAGAAGGAAAGTTGAAGTGGCTTGGTTTAATTATAGAGGAGGAAACAAACCACACTGGCTAGCGGTAGTTATTAATGGTGTTGGTGTGGCTTGTTTTTTTAAGGAGTGACTTGATTTGGCTGAGAATGAGGTCATTGGAGGTTCTTGTTGGACTAATGCTCTTTGGCTACTTTGGCCGGAAGGGAGCTGAGGTAGAAGAAGATGGAATGGATAGCCAGTGAAGTTTGCCCAAGAGATGAGAGAAAGAGGTGGCGTTGTTATTGTCGTAAGATGGGTTTCCAACTAGGAGATAGATTGAAAACAAAGGGATAATGTGGTGTGTTTGTTTAGGGGACCATAAGGAAGAGATGGAGGAAAGGCTGGTTGTCTTGAGATAGGAGTCTTTGTTTTTTTTTTTGAATTTTTAATTCTTTTAAAAAGATGCTGAAAATGCTAAAAATGATGCAAATACATCAAAAATATATTTTCTTGGATTTTTTATTGCTTTTTTCTTTTTCTTTTTAATTTTTTCAAAAAAGTAAGAAACAAATGGGTCAAAATCAAGTTATGAAAATTGCCCCCTCTTTACAATACTTATGGTATAAAGTCTTGTAAGGGACTTTAGAAAGTAAGTTTGTAAAGAAAAGAAAATGGTGTTATGTACTGGAGCGTTAGCTTGCTGCGTGAAAATATCTAAGATTTTTCATGAATGGTCTCTGTTCGAGTGACTTGCCTGTGGTTTGTGTTTGGATAACCTGTATGTGATCTTTGATTGGGTGACTTGCCCGTGGTCTTTGATTGGATGACTTGCCCGTGGTTTGTATTCGGGTAACCTGTTTATGATATGAAAAATATCTAGGATTTTTCACGGATGGTCTCAATTCAGGCAACCAACTCGTTGTTCGTGTTTGAGTAACATGCCCGTGGTGTGACAAATAACTATGAGTTTTCATGGATGTTCTTTGTTTGAGCAACTAGCTTGTGGTTTATGATTGGGAACCTGCTTGTGGTGAAAACAATATCTAGGATTTTTTACGAATGATCTTTGCTCAGGCGACCAGTCCATGGTTGGCATCACGTAACCTGCCCGTGGTGTGAAAAATAACTAGAATTTTTCATGGATGGTCTCTATTCAGGCGACCAGCCTATGGTTTATGATCTGGTAACCTACTTGTGATGAGAAAAATATTTAGATTTTTTATGGATGGTCTCTTTTTAGGCAACCAACTTGTGGTTCATGATCACATAACCTACTCATGGTGTGAAAAATATCTAGGATTTTTCATGGATGGTTTCTGTTCAGGCGACCAACCCGTGGTTCATTATTGGGTAACCTGCCTATAATGTTAAAAATATCTAGGATTTTTCATAGATGGTCTCTGTTTGGACGACTAGCCTGTGGTTAGTGATTGAGTAACTTGTCCATGATGTGAAAAATATATAGGGTTTTTCACAGATGGTCTCTGTTCGAGCGACCAACCTATGGTTCGTGATTGAGTAACCTTCCCGTGGTGTGAAAAATAACTAGGATTTTTCATGGATGGTCTTTGCTCGAGCGACCACCCCATTGTTCGTGATCAGGTAACCTATGTGTGGTGTGATTTTCTTGACACTTCCTGATGACAGGGCTGGCACTTGCCCTTTTTTATGGCAGAGTTGGACTTTCTGATTATAGGGTTAATTGAGAGTTTCTGATAATAGGGTTAAAAATAGAGATTTCCTGATAATAAGGTTCAAATTTGAGATTCCTGATGTCAAGTTGAAATTTGAGATTTTTTATGACAAGGTGAAAACTAAGAATTCCTGATAACGGGGTTAAAATTGAAGATCTTAATGATATGGTTGAATTTGCGATTGATGATAGGGTTAAAATGGTTTTCATAATGACAAGATTTAATATGGAATTCCTGATGATAGGGTTGAATGTGGGATTCCTGATAACAGGGTTAAAACTGGAAATTCTTGATGATAAGGTTAAATTTTTTGGAGTTTTTATATTTGCAGGATTGACACCTATCCTTTCTAATGGCAGGGTTGGATTTCATTGAGGATTTTCCCTCAGAAAATTTATGCAAAAATATTATGCAATGATTTGGGATTAGATGACATGCATGCATCCTTACCTGGTTGGAAATATAACCCCCTTTTCTTGCTATATCTTTATTGCTTGATGGATAAGGTTTTGAATTTTTAAGATTTGGTCTTTCGACTCTTTAGCCCATATGGGTATTACCCATGTAGTCAACGTATTTGATTGTTTCTTTATCGAACAGCCTGGACCTTTAAGGAATAAAAAAATATTTGCTCAGTTAACCATTCTTTGAGAAATGACAAACTTTCTTAGCCATTATGTTGCCCCCTAATCAGATGATGCACCCCAAACTATGGTATGCTTGCTCAATTGCCCACTTATTTTATTTTGATGGAGAAGCCTCTATTATTCTCACTTCTCTAAAAGAGTTTATCAAATCATGTATTGCCAATGGTTATTGCAAATTTCCCCTAGCCAATCTATTTGTGTGCAGCTTTTAGCATCTATCAAAATGCACTCTTGTGATAGCATTTTATTATATCATAACCATCTTTCAAATGGTAAACTAGACTTTTAGCCATGAAGATTTCCCTAAAGTATAGCGTTACTCTCAATTGCTTATGGAGTTCATCAAGTAGTCTACTATTTTTTAGAAAAGTTGTCTTTATCTAATCTAGTTGTGCTTATTCTTCTAATTATCATTAAAAGCACTTGTCATTATTAGATGCCATTCATAGCTTTAATGAATTTTGTTTAATCATCATTTGGTTATTGTTATCACAATGGCTCCCCCCCCCCCCCCCCCCCCCCAATTATCTATTATCCCTCCCATGACTTACTACACCCCCAACTGCTCAACTTTCAAGGAGAACTCACAAGAAGTGCCAATTTCATTTATATTAAGGTTTTTGCGAATTCGGTCAATGATTTTTTTTGTTTGAAAATTACTTTCTTGTTTTGGAATCAACTCGCAAATTTTAAGGATCATATCCATTCAAGTCTAATTGTCGTAAATAAATCATGAGAAGTAAATTTGAAAATGTTTCTTTAATTGTAACCATAGGACATGGCATTCAATACTAAGGTGCATCTTTTGTGCGCTTTTGGTTGAAAATTGACAAGGTAAAGTTTGAGATGAAGTGTTAGCTCAAAATTGGGTTGTCTATAGTTCAGATGAAGTTTTGTATTTTTAAAGACATAAATTTATCTGATGTAAGCTTAAAAAAATTGTTTTGAATTTCTTACAATTCCTAGGGGGTTTAATCTTTAGGAAAAGGATAATTTGATCATTTATTAAGGCAAGATTGAAATTGGTAAAAGGTACATGATGAGGTGACCTTTTATTTTTTAAATTTCAAAGCAAGAGGCCTGCTTAAAAACTTTAGTTTTGTTTGAGAAAAAATTATCTATTTTTAGCACTTATTTTATCAGCATAAATAATAACGAATAGCTTTGTTTACAATGTCATGATTTTTATAAAAAAGTTCTTTTGTATTTTGAGAATACCATTTATTGGTTCAATTTGCTTGCTTACTTGATTAGAAATGACTTTTAAAAGACATATAATGCAACTTATGGTTACTGGCTATAAAATAAAAGGATTTATAGGCTCAAAGAGTGTTTAAAGGTTCAAAAGACTTAAGATCACTACGACAATGCCTTTTTATCGTATTTCTTTAATTCACCCTTTTTTATTGCTTTGATGGGGCATCTTCATTTTATTTTGATCTTGGCTTGGTCATATTTGTCTTTCATTTTGGCATACCCCCAACATTTAGATTTATCGAGCTCTTTGGCTTTTTCATGACCTCTGTTTAGCATTTGATCTTTAAATTTCTACTTGGTCCCAGTGTGGGGTGTGATCTCAGTCAAAATCGACCTTTGACTTTTGGAATTTTCATTTGCCCCCCAGTATAGGGTGTGATCCTAGTTAGGGTTTTTACAAAGAAAACCTTATTCAGGCTCAAATAGGGACTATAAGGGATATATTTTTAGAACATGAAGGGATAACAAAGATAGCCTTGCATCATTTCAAGTGCAAATGATTAGAACTAATAAATTTTGTTCTCTTCCCATGTAATGGTTTGAAACTTGCATAAGACCTATGTTTTTATGAATCAATGACTAGCAAATCGAACTACATGTGATTATGTATATAGCTAAAAATAGCCCAAGAGACATGGGACGTGAGTTTTTCATTTTTATGTCTTAGTTCAAAATTGTTTGGTCACCTCAAAATAAGAGTTGCTTCAATGATTCGTTTGCCACCTTACAAAAAGGTGTCTAAACACTGTTTTAAGCAAACATCAAATTATTTTTGAAATAAAAAAACAAAAGCAGTTTTTTCAAAAATATTTTGTCAAAAGAGGTTTTTTAGAAAATTGATGTGGTCAAAATATTTTTAATAAAGCAATGGGATCAATCACGCGGGCTAATTTTATAAGTTTCAAAGGGGTTGTCTCTTAGTGTTTTGCATAACACACCTTGAGGTTCGACGCGTTTTATCATTATATTTATCCAATTATGAAAAATAATATAATACCAAGTTATCACTTTCACAAAAAAAAATTCTTTTGATTTCGAAAAAATAAAGAGATTGAAAAGGCATGTTTCACTAAAAAAATGAGATGCAATCCCAAAACAAAAGTATAGAATAACAAAGTTCCATAACAAAATGATTGACAATGCAACACCCTTCTTAGATTAGCTTTTCCAACAATATCTATGTCTTGTCAACATTTACCAACCACTTGTTATGCGAAAGATGATCCGGTGGCAATGTGGTAGATGACATTATTTTTCACAAACTCAATTTGTCCCTTTCATCAGCTTACAAACTTGATATTATAAAATTCTTGTGATTTTAGTTATGTGGATTTAGACAAGGTGAAGATGTTTGATGTATCTGGTTTGCAGCAAATCACAGTGAATTCTGTGGCAAGACAACATAAACCTTTGAAGAACTCGTGTCGTTGAAGGCAATAATTTGCAAACTTTGATTAACCACACAAGTATCAGAAACAAATCTTTTAATGAGGGTGTGAAAATGGACTGGGAGGAATATTCATAGTGAGCTTCTCAGTATTGACTTTCATGTATGAGGGCTTCCTTCCAGAGCGAATGGCTTGTCTTATCATATGGTTAACTAAGCCATCTCCTTTCTCAAGAAGTTATCTTGCTTTTGTCCAGACTGAACTCTTGTATTCGCTTCTTGTAAATCTTGCTAGGGGTTGACATTTAGGGGTGGGCCTATAGTTCTTCTGCAAATGAATGACATGCAATGTTGCAAAGCTGATAAATATGATATGCATGCGAAAAAAGATAAGGTAAATTGAATACGGGTTCGCCTTTTAAGGGGTGGTAATGGTTTTCACCTGATGTTTTATTAAATCGACAAGGGAATTCATATTCGTCTAAGTTAATTTGTAATAATCTAGACGCTTGTAGAATCTATTTGATGACTATTTGTCACCCAAAAGTCCTGGAATTTAGGATGCTACATGTCAGACTTTTCTTGACGCAATAGGTCTATTTTTTTTTGTAAAAAGTATTTTTCAAGAAAATTGTTTCTCTTATTTTCCAATACAAAACAAACATAAAAATTTAGTTAACTAATTTTTTTTAATCAAACCCTAAACAATGCTAATATAAAGAAAAATATTTTAAATTTATAAAGTCTTGAAATTTTTTTCATAGACTACCAATTGATCACAATATTCTTCAACACCAACATTTAACCACTTTAGCTATCATAATTATTACTAGTTTACCACCACTTTAGTATTGTTGTCACCATCACCATTTACAACCTTCTTATTATTGTTGCCACAATTACCATTGTGGTCTTTACTATCAATGCTTTATTCTTAAATAACTATTATAACAATCATTATTTTATCCTTATTTCTACTATCTCAACAACAAATTCTAGTTTAGAATGTTAGGCTAACACCATTGCCATTAATATTATTACTATCATAACCACAATTATCATCAAAGCTACCATCATAATTATCAGATCCACTACTTCTATCATTATAGAATTTGAATCCATGACTTCGAGTATTAGAGACCCGTGTTCTACCAAACTGAACTAAACATTATATTTTTTTTCTTATTTTATTACTGTCAATTTAAAGTTATTAATGAAAAATAATTTATTATATAATTTTTTAAATACATATAAAAAATAATAAAGTGGACACTATGCATAAACATATTCAAATATTGAACTGAAATTTCAAATTGATGTATTTGCCAAAAATGTCCAAGCTTAACTAACCCTAAACTTAAAATTAAAAAAAAAAAAAAACTAAAAGCCATTGAGGAAACACATTGCACAAATTGCATATAGACACAAATCAATATTCATTGGAATATTATAATTACTTTTTTGCTCTTCCAATATAAAAATAGGTTAACTTGCTTTTAGGGGTAATTTAGTTTTTTTCATAGGAGACATTAGCCACCATTCAATTGTTTAGAGGCAATTCAATCTTTTTACCTTTTAAGAACACAATATAAAGATTATATTAACCTTAAAAGCAAATTTTGTTTAAAGGTTGATCGAGGTCAATTTAGTCTTTTTATTATTCTTTAGGAAAAATGTAAAGACTTGCATACCTTTTAAAGCAAAAAAAAACTTGCAACCAAGGGTATTTGTGTCTTTTCAGGTTGTTTTTTCTTTGTAATTAACAAGTTGTTCGAGGTCAATTTGGTCTTTTAATATTTTCAAGGAACAACATAAAGACTTTAATACCCTTAGAAACAAAAAAAATGAAAACTTGCAACCAGGGGTATTTGCGTATTTTATGGTTTTTTTTTTTGTAATTAACAAGTTGGATTGATGGAGACATAGTCTTTTAATAATTTTAATATTAATTAAAAAAAATAATTTTCTTGTTGGGCGATGCCTGCACCCTTCGGGCATCGTTGGAAGCGGCTCAATGTGTTCTTTCCAACGATGCTGGGCGTGCAGCTGGCGGAGGAGTGCTTGGGCTTCAATAGACCTTTTTTTTCTCTTCTTTTTGCTAAAAGATGATTGTGTCCTTTCATTAGTTTTTTGTATCCATTCTAGTCCTTATTTGTTTTGTTTTTAATTTTTTTGGTTAATTTTTTTCTTCAATTTTGTCCTTCATCATTTGATTTCAATTAATTTTTATATCAAACTTGGTCCCTATTTTTTATTTCTATTTATTTTTTAACCCCTTTTCTAATTGAATTTTGTTTTAAATTTCACCCCAAAATATTTTATTTCAAATTATTTTTATATCAAATTTAGTCCATATTTTTTTTATTAGAATTTATTTTGTGTAAGAGCCTTTTTTATTGCATTTTCTTTTCAATTTCATCCCCAAACATTTTATTGATTTATAATTTTGCTTTGTTGTTTTTTAGAGTCTATTTTCTTTAAGGATTGTCATGGGCTCATGACCAAGACCATGAGTCTTGAAGATTAACATTGGTTGAGTTTAGTCTTCTTAAGGATTTAAAAAAAAAATTCAATTTCATCCTTCAACATTTAATTTATTGAGAATTGGTCTTTGTATTTTTATTTTGCTTTTTTTTTTCTATGGAGTTATTCCAATCATGTGCCTATGGTCACCAAGTCAGTGGGTTAACCTGGGTTGACATGAAATTCTTTTGTTGCTTTTTTCTTAATTTTTTTTTTGTTTCACTCTTGTACATTGGGTTGTTTTATAATTAAGCTTAATAGTTTAACCAAAATGGGCTTAGGTCGGTTTTTATTTAATATTGTTGCATTTTTTATTATTAATTAAATTAGTTGATTTTATTAAACCTAATCAAGTTAATGACTCGAATCTTGAATTGTTTTGGTTTTTTTAACACTTGCGTTATCTTAGCATATTTTTTTATCTTGAAAAAAAAATTAGGCTAGTTCGCGCTACCCCTATCTAGTCCCATACAAATAAAAAAAAAACAACAAAGAATTATATAATTTGTTTTTCGCAATTTTATGGCAAGTTGAGTGGAAAAGATGACATTGGACACAAAACTAATTTTTATTTATCCTTTCCAAATGCACTCCAAAATTACCTCTTTCAAGGTTGAAAAAACAATTTTTAATTTTTGGTTCCTTATTTGTCTCCCAATTTGCTCAAAATACAAAATGCCATTGATTTTTGTTTTAGAGCTTATTTGGTATCATGGTAGTATTTATTTTTTAAGTGTATTTTATTTGGAAATACATTAAAATAATATTTTTTTTATTTCTTAATTTTTTAGGTCTTTTTATATTTTCAAGGAACAACATAAAGACTTTAATACCCTTAAAAACAAAAAAAAAACTTGCAACTAAAGGCATTTACGTATTTTTTTGTGTTTGTTTTTGGTAATTAACGGTTGGATTGATGACGACTTGGTCTTTTAATAATTTTAATGTCAATTAGAAAACATTTTGCTTGTGTGTGCATGACATGTGCAAACAAGTGGGTGATGCCCGCACCAGTCGAGTAGCATTGGAAGCGACTTAATGTGTTCTTTCCAACGGTGTTGGGTGTGTAGCTGGCGGAGGAGTGCTTAAGCTTCGATGAACTTTTTTCTCACTCTTCTCTTTGCTAAGAGATGAACATGTCTTTTCATTAATTTTTTGTATCCTTACTAGTCCTTATTTTTTTTTAATTACTATTTGTTTTGTTTTTAATTTTTTTAGTGATTTTTTTCTTCAATTTTGTCCGTCGTCATTAGATTTTAATTAATTTGTATATCAAACTTGATCTCTATTCTTTTGATTTTTGTTTGTTTTTTAACCCCTTTTCTAATTGAACTTTGTTTTCAATTTCCTTCCGCAACATTTGATTTCAAATTATTTTTATATCAAATTTAGTCTACATTCCTTTTATTGTTATTCTTTTGTTTTGGTGCCTTGTTTTATTGCATTTTCTTTTCAATTTCATTCCCTAATATTTTATTAATTTATAATTTTACTTTGTTATTTTTTACGGTCGACTTTCTTTGAGGCTTGTCATGGGCTCATGGCCAAGGCCATTAGTCTCGAAGGTTAACATAAGTTGAATTTGGTCTTTTTAGGACTATTTTTATTTTTTTTATTTTTAATTTATCCTTCAATATTTAATTTATTGGAAATTGGCATTCGTGTTTTTTTTTTTCTGTGAGCTTTTCCCAATATGTGTCCATGATCACCAGGTTAGCGTGTAACCTGGGTTTACATTAATAGTTTTTTTGTTGCTTTTTTTTAATTAATTTTTTTTTATTTCATTCTTCAATATTGAGTTGTTTTTTAATTGAACTTAAGAGTTTAACCTAGATGGGCTCAGGTTGGGTTTTTTCTTCTTTTAGCATTTTTTACTTTGTCAATTTTTTTGTGAGTTTATTTATTATTATTATTGCTTTTTTTATATTATTTAAATTAGTTGTTCTTATTAAATCTAATCAAGTTACTTACCCGAATCTCATTTTTTTTTGTTTTTTAACACTTGCATCATCTTGGCATTTTTTTTTATGTTGTAAAAAAATTAGGTTGATTCACAACGCCTCCTATCTAGTCTCATACATAAAAATATATATAAAAATAATTTTTAAATTTTTTAGAACAAGTTGAGTGGAAAAGATGACATTAGGTACAAAAACTAATTTTTATTTATTTTCTCTAATTACAATCCAATATTACCTCTCTCAAGGTTAAAGAACAAAAAAAGAAAAATTTCAATTTTAGCTCTTTATTTATCTCCATCTAGTTCTATAAACATAAACAAAACGCCATTGATTTTTGTTTTATAGTTTATTTGGTGTTGTTGTAATAATTATTTTTTAAATGTTTTTTATTTAAAAATATATTAAAATAATCTATTTAAAAAAAAATTAATTTTAAAAAATATTTTGGGACGGTGAAGTTACTTAAAATTTTCTCTCGTCTTCTGTCGATTGAGATGCAAAAGCACTTTTCCAAAAGAACATAACTTTTGCAATCATTCTCCTCTCTTACATTACTTTTCTTGTTTCTGAACTACAAAGATACTTCCTTGTCTTTAGATTCTTCAAAATTTAGTTATATCCGCTATAATTTTTTTAAAAGCACTCACTTCACCTTGATCCGTTCTCTCTCTTTTCCAGCTGATACATTTTTAGTCTCCTCCGCCAGTTTTTGGCCACACATTCTCTTTATCTTGTCCCTTCTTCTCTCTCTTCGCTTCTTTCAGTTTAAAAAATCTGGTCTTTGTTCTTTGTTTTAACTTAAATCTGGCTACATTAGCTTCGAAGCCTCAAAAGTTCTTTTCTTTACTAACCCCGCCTTTTCGTTCTTTGTTGATCTTGCCATAATAGTGTGTATTTTATGTTCTTTAGGCTGTTTACTCTTCTGGGTCTCATTTGTTCTACTGGTAGTTTGTGATCCCAACTATTAGTTCTGGTTTAAGGTTATTTGATCAGTTTTGGCTTCTTGGTGCTCTTTTTTTTTTTTTGTTTATACTGAGGTTGAGAATTCAGAATGGCTGGTCCTCATTTTTTTGTGTGATTGGAGTTGGGGTTCGTGCTCTCTCTTGTTGATTTATCAATTTGAAGATTGTTGATGCATTCTTTCTAATAAGATGCAGCCCGATCAGCGCAAAAAGGTAAGCAATCTAGTCATCATCTTTTGCAAGTAATTTTTATGAATATAAATTTCCATATCTGTGCACTTTTTGGACAATATCTAATTGGTTGTTGTGGTTACTGTCTTGTTAAAATACATCCAACTAGGCTTGGGATTGTGATTAGTTTCATTTTTCACCATGATCCTGTTAATCATTTTTGTGATCCATATTTATTTGTATTGGGTGTATAGTTTCTTCATACCAAGGTGTGGAGGAACATCTATCATGTTCATGTCTGTTTCTTTGACACATGCTTATGTTTTCCTGTTGCAAAATTGTGGCAGGTCCCACTAGAATACTATTTCCATGTAATTCAATTCTTAATTTTTTTTTTAAGAAAAAAAAAAATGTTGTAAGCACTGCATGTCTTGAGGTGTCAACCACATGTACGCATGTTCTTATCCTTTTTCTTTTTCACTTTTTGGGTTTTGGGGGTAGGGGGTTAAATTCATGAAGATATTACCATGTTCTTATCCTTTTTCTTTTTCTAATTTTGCATGCAGAGCAGTAATTCTATTTCTAATTTACTTTTACTGGAGGTCGGATTTATAAATCTCATCTACAGCAGTTTACATTCTTGTTGACAGACTAAGGGAGCAGTTTTTCTTCGTTAATATATGAACTCTTCTAATCATAATGGTGTCAAATATAATGTAGACCAAATAATTGCTCTACACTCAATAATTAAGTTGTGGATCAATTTAATTGTTGGGTAAACAGCAGTAGATTAGGATGTTGAATGAAGCAATTTGAAGTGATCTTTTCAAATGCTTGCAATGGTGTTCGGAAGATGCATGTTATTTTAATGATGTCAAACATGTTTACTTATGCTATGTGTGCATACGCAGCAAAAAATCACTTGGTGTAGCTAAAATGGGGTTGGAATACTCTTTAAATAATATTGCAAGTCGGTTTGATTGTTATTATAAATTTCTTCTTGAGTGTTTCTTTTCGTGTCCATGATTTGGCGCATTTGAACATGGTATTGCAGTCATCCGTGGATGTAGACTTTTTCACAGAATATGGTGAGGGGAGCAGGTACAAAATAGAGGAAGTGATCGGCAAAGGAAGCTATGGTGTTGTGTGCTCTGCATATGATACGCATATTGGAGAAAAAGTTGCAATCAAGAAAATCAATGACATCTTTGAGCATGTCTCTGATGCCACCCGCATCCTTCGAGAAATTAAACTTCTTAGACTCCTGCGCCATCCAGATATTGTGGAGATCAAGCACATTTTGTTGCCTCCTTCCAGAAGGGAATTTAAGGACATATATGTTGTTTTTGAACTAATGGAATCTGATTTACACCAAGTTATCAAAGCAAATGATGATTTAACTCCAGAACATTATCAGTTTTTTCCTTTATCAGCTTCTTAGAGGCCTCAAATACATGCACACAGGTGATTGACTTGGTTTCTTGAAGTTCTAACTGTAAAATATTGAATTTATTTTCGTACCCTACTTTTTTACGGGTTCACTCATTGTGTGGTGCAGTATTGCTACATGCTGACACTCAGCATGTGTAGAAATATAACGATCCGGTATTTGCTGATTTATTATTATGATTATTCCAACATAATGTATATTTTTTTAATGGGTGTTGTAGCCAATGTCTTTCACCGGGATCTGAAACCCAAAAATATCTTAGCAAATGCCGACTGCAAGCTCAAGATCTGTGACTTTGGTCTCGCAAGAGTAGCCTTTAATGATACCCCAACTGCCATTTTCTGGACAGTAGGTTTTCTCTTGGCTTGATATAGCATTTTAATTTCCATATAAGAGGGTCCCTGTGATGGTTCAAACGTTGATTTTCATTCATTTAGGGTTTTATTATTTCCTTTTCTTGTGGTCTCAGGATTATGTTGCAACAAGATGGTACAGAGCTCCGGAATTGTGTGGATCATTTTTCTCAAAGGTGCCATGACCATTACCACCACCAATTTGTTACAAAGTTTTGTGAATCTCCTTTGACTATACTGGCTTTAATTGCTTCTCCCCTTGCATGGTTATTCCAGAACACCTCGAAATTATAATCACTACTTGCATGGTTCCTTTTGGGAGTTGGAGAGTTGTAAATAGTTAATTGTATCATATTCCAACTTACTTCCTGCAACTGTTCTTTTAGTCATCACTTCTGTTTTTCTTTTTCAGTATACGCCAGCAATAGACATATGGAGCATTGGATGCATATTTGCTGAACTATTGACAGGAAAACCTCTTTTCCCTGGGAAGAATGTAGTCCATCAATTGGATCTGATGACTGATCTCTTGGGAACGCCATCGCCTGAAGCCATTGCAAGGGTATATTTCATGTGATAAGCTTTCCTTGAAACAGAACCGATTGTTTTATCATTTACAATCTGTGTTTTTCTTATCTTCATCCATGCAGTTGCTCTGTATGCTGAAGTATTGGTATTATATGAACAGGTACGCAATGAGAAAGCTCGAAGATACCTGAGCAGCATGAGAAAGAAGAAGCCCATTCCATTCTCCCAAAAGTTCCCTAATGCTGACCCTCTTGCACTTCGTTTGTTAGAAAGAATGTTGGCATTTGAACCAAAAGATCGACCTACTGCTGAAGAGGTCAATTTTGATACCTCTTCATCTTCAGCTTGATAATGTGCCTCCCTTCTTCTAAAAGAGCATATTGTACTGCATTTTGTCAGGCTCTCGCAGATCCATATTTTAAGGGCTTGGCCAAGGTTGAGAGAGAGCCTACTGCTCAACCAGTTACCAAGATGGAATTTGAATTTGAGAGACGAAGGATAACCAAAGAAGATGTACGAGAGCTTATATACCGAGAAATTCTTGAGTATCATCCTAAAATGTTGAAAGAGTTTTTAGATGGTTCAGAGCCAACTGGGTTCATGTATCCAAGGTATTGGTGTTGTAAAATTAAGATTCTTGGTTTGTACCATCATACTTGTTAAAGCATATGCAGCATTCCATATACTTGAAGTATCAGCGCAAATTTGAGATTCCTGTTAGATTCAAGATGATTTAGTGTCCCTGTGAAATAAATTATTAAGTGGTGAATTTTTCCATTGCAGTGCTGTTGACCATTTCAAGAAGCAATTTGCTTACCTTGAGGAGCACTATGGAAATGGTGCTCCTGTTGCTCCACCCGAGAGGCAGCATGCATCATTGCCCAGGTATCCCAATTCATAAAGTGTTTCAGTGCTGCCTCCCATTTATATTCGGGATTTTGTCAACTGAATTGATAAAAATTCATGTATGCAGGCCATGTGTATTATATTCAGATAATACAATACAGAATTCAGCAGAAGTCACCAATGATCTCTCCAAGTGTTCTATCAAAGAAATTGAGAAGCCACATGTAGACAGGAGTGCTGGGATGCCAATGACAAGGCTTCCTCTTCAAGTTCCTCAAAGTATCCAAGGTTTGCAATAATTGCATCAAGTTTAGCTTCATCTATTCTCATCTGCTCTCTTTGATGTCTTACTGAATTTCTAGGAAATCAAATATTTTATACTACATTTGTGTTTCTCTTTCCCTCTTAGAAACCTGTTGTCTCCAAAATTTGAAGGAGAAACCATTGTGAATCTTGTTTGTAACCTTTATCTTTTGTCTGATTCATCGGCTGACCAATTAACTTAGGTTTTCCTGACGTCTTTTAAGTGATTTGGTTGGCATGGTATAAAATATTTGAGTTAATGCGCACAGCTTTTAGGAAGTCAACGAGGTTTTGCATTCACAACTTACAAATACATAATTCAATATGAGAAATTATAGTGGCTATTTAAGTTCTCAAGGAACTGAGTGTTTGATGTGTACAGTCATCAAATTGTTTGATTTTACTCCCTTTTGCTCTATCAGGGTATTTCTGTTGTGACTTGCATTTACTATATGGTAAGAGACAAATGTTCAGAAGCACAGATGTTTTGAATTTGATCATTCAATCAACGTGCTTAAAATTTCATGCATGTTTGTGCAACTTGATTATATTATCCAATTTATTCCTTGTTATTTGACATGTAGAAATATTTTTGAAAAATGTAGTGCGTAGCAAATATTATGTGCATCTTTTTCTTCTTTTCTTGGTGAAAATCCATGGACCAGGATGTATGCATTTAAGCAATGTGCTGTTGAGCTGATGCCTACGTAGATTGCTACCTTTCTCATCTCTTTCCTTTTAAACCTGGTTGCTAACCTATTGACATATGTGATATACTAATGACTGTAATTTGAATGCCATTCTCTACAGCAGGTGCTGCAAGATCTGGGAAAGTTGCAAGTTCAGTGCTGCGTTACAATAATTGTGGAGCAGCAGCAGCAGAGAATCTTGACCAGCAAAGGATGGTCAGGAATCCAGCTATTTCAACTCAATACGCCACTGCAAACTGTTCGTATCCAAGAAGAAACCCAGCCTGTAAAAATGAGAGGGGAGAAGATGAGGGGGTTGAAGGTCCCAATGGATTGCAGCCAAAGCCACAGTATATGGCAAGGAAAGTTGCTGCTGCCCAAGGTGGACCTGGAAATCACTGGTATTAATGGTGCTTTTCTCTGTGGCGACTCAAAGTGTTGACTGCCTACGTCCAACCTAATGGAGGTGGTTATCAAATAACATCTACAGATAGATGAAGTGCCAGTGCAAAATACATCAGATTCAAATGCTGTAATTTAGCAGTGCTTTCAACCAGCTCAGGCTCTTCAAAATACATGTCTGATGCTTCTGTTCAAAGAAGTTGAGCTGCAAGTTGTCATTCATATCACTGATTTAAGGTTGAACAGGTTCTTTAGCGGTTAGGATCCATGACGTGTTGCAGTCTGATTTAGCTCAATAACCAATATAACAAAGAATGTTTGATATCGCAAGTGTGGAGAAGGCAAAGTGATTGGTTGACTAGCCAAGTCTTACTGTTTTCTTTTAAAAAATAAGCTATTTCTTTCCCCTCTTTCGGGGTTTTCAATCTGAAGGTTGTATCAATCTGTTTGTTATTCTGTATTCGGAAAAAGGATACTTGTTCTTTCGTCTTGAATATTTGTCTCAGCAACTGGAATATTTGGCCATAACTTGATCAAAAGGAGAATTAGGATGCAATGAAATTTGTTGTCATTATCACTACTTAATTCCCTACTTAATCTGGCTGTTTGTTATCTGTTTCTTTCATGCAGAAAGTTGGTAAATACTTGTAGTTTTTGTATAGCAGCATTGCTGAGTTTGTTACCATGGTTTTGGTTTGAAAAAAAGAAAGTAGGATTACCATAATATATTTTAATGGTTAAAATTTTGGTTAAAATTATTTTTTAACAAAAAAACATGTCATTTAAGTAAAACTATGATTGAAATTGATGTTAATAAAGTGACAAGAAAAAACATGTATTAATTGTTAATAAAGTGACAAGAAAAAACATGTATTAATTTTTTATTCTGCAATTACATTAATATGCATTTGATTATTAATATGTTGAAAAAATAGTCATGTGAATTATAACGTTGGTTTTATTGTTCCATTCAACTTGTTTGAATTTCATTACGAATATAATTTATGTGCGAAGGCCTCTGGTTTCTATGGATTTTGTGAATACAGAACCACATCGATTAAAAAATTCCTAGCAATAAAATTGGGATAGTGACCAAATTTTATAAATGCAACATCTTTCTGCGACTTCCTTCTAATATAATTATGTAGTGCCATGGATGCCACTACAATTTAAACTTGCGTTTTGTAAGGAAACAAAGACATTCTGTAAAATTCTCTATATTTTTTTTCTCACTCCAAATATATGTTCTTTTACACAATGTATTGAAGAGTAAACACGATAAAAAATTTCTTCTTGAGTTCATGGCTGTCCTCGCCAGTAAAATTCTATATGGACCTAAAAAGCCATACTCATTAGGATATCCCAAATTGATTACATAGTATTTCCCTGCAATAACATATACTACTGCAGATCAACCCATAAACACCATCAATGATTCATTACATGTTTCAATTGATCCAATTACAAGGTCCAAAACAAAGACATTGAAGGAAACATTGAATGAGCTTGTTCTACAGGTTTCGATCAAGGCTAATAAAGATCCATTGGAGCATCAAAAAAAGGCTTTAGTACATTTAATTCAAGTGCAAGAGGGGTCCAATCCAACCTTATTTGGGCTTTGAAATTTCAGCAACAAGGCTACCAATTTTCCCTAAGTTTCGGCTAGCCTTGTCCTTTATGATTCCGTGTGTTTTATGGATTCCATATTAATTGTGTTAAGATTAAATGCCCCTATGGTTTGTGGAAACATTAATTATTTCTTTTATGTATGAAGATTTTATATTTAAATTAGTTTCCATGCCATATTAGGAGAGTATGCAACAAAGGTAACATAAGAGTCCACACTTGAAGAGAAAATGACACGACCAAAAGATTGATGTCTTCTCTCAAGTGTAGGAGTGTCGAAGTAATAAATAACTCAGCAAGACCGAGGTCGAACCACAAGGAGGTTAACTGTATAAACTACAAATAAAGAAATAGATAATAATAGAAAAGGAGTTGAAGAGAGCTTTGAGATGTGATATTGATATAAGAATTAAACAAGGATAAAATAATTGTCAAAGTTAAAGGATCCACTAATGGTATTTCAAACAAGTATAGTATAAACTCTTTTTATTACTCAACTGGAAACCACACACAAAGAAGGTTCCAATCGGATTATAAATTGTTAACATGATTACATTAGTTATCTTATTCGAATAATGCTAATACTTGTAAATGTTATCAAGTATTCATGATTATAACTTATGTTAACAACAAATCAAGTTCCTTTCATATCACAGGTGTCGGTTATACCATACGGTTGGACTATGAAAGTGCCAAGTATTTGTTGTATCAAGGGTTATACAACATAAATCTAGATTAACCATTTAACAAGATTTTAATAAGTGAGGGACCAAAACAAAAAAAAAAAGAGAAAACCCGTTAGCCTTAAGGAAGAAAAAAGGGCTGATGGCAAAAAAGAAAAGAAAAGGAGGGGGGGGCACTTTCTTTTTTTGTCATTTTTCTCTCAAAGATCTTGTAAAGAGAAACATATCAATTCTTGAGAGTGTTAGGAGGGTTTGAGTGAGGATTTAACACAAAACAAAACAAATTAAAGAGAGAGTGAGGGTTGAAGCTGGCAGAAGCAGAAGGAAAATGAGGGGAGACCAAAAGGTTTAAGGGAGAAGGAGCTTTGGGAAGCAAAAACACAGCAAGGAACAAAACTAACACCCTTCTAGATCATTTTCTAGCACTTTGAGGGGGGGGGGGGGGGAGGACACCAGGGACGTGATCTTTTATCGGTGGAGCTCACTCGACTAGAGGAGCAAGTAAGTAGAGTCTTACCTATAATTTTATGATGTCAATTAAGTTTTTGGTTGTAACTATAAATGCTATGAATGAAATGAATCCAAATGAATTGTAAATAGTTGCATGAAATAATAATGTGATTGGATTGCTTTAGCTAAGGCGAAAGCTAATGTTATGATTGTATCCGAAGTTGTTCGAAAACCAATGTGATTGGGTTGCTTTCATTAAGGCAAAAGCCAATGTTGTGATTGTTTTTGAAGTTGTTCGGAGACCAATGTGATTGGGTTGCTTTCGCCAAGATGAAAGCCAATATTGTGATCGTTTATGAAGTTGTTTGGAAACCAATGTGATTGGGTTTCTTTCACCAAGAAGAAAGCTAACGTTGTGATTGTTTCCGAAGTTGTTCGAAAATTAATGTGATTGGGTTGCTTTGGCTAAGACGAAAGCCAATGTTGTGATTATTTCTGAAATTATTCTGAAATTAGTGTGATTGGATTTCCTTGGCAAATACGAAAGCCAATGTTAAAATTGTTTTTCAAAGTTGTATGGAAATCAATGTGATTGGGTTGCTTTAGCTGAGACAAAAGCTAATGTTGTGGAGTCTTCGAAATTGCTTGAAGACTAAATGTGTTTTGGTTGTTTTTACAAATACAAAGGTCAATGTTGTGTTATTGCCCAAGCTATTTTAAGAATTATGGTAAATTGAATTGTTTTTGATAAATCAAAGGTCAATAATAAATCATTACGAAATATTTGATAACTATGTAAATCAAAGTACTAATTGACTTGAAATTGAGAGTAAGACCTTACTCATGTCGAGTATGAATATCTCGATGTGTTATTATTGTGAAATTTATGACTATTGTTCATAAAATTTTCTATAGGGTTGGATAAAAAGGATGGGTGCTCTCACTTTTATTCATGTTTAGAAGACAAATTATATTGTAATACGAACTTATGCTTGATAGTTTTTTGTTGCAGGACTTTCTTGTATCGATGAACCTAATAGTTAGGTTGTAATTGAACTTTAGATTCAAAACTTTTATTGTACATGTAAATAATTTTATAAACCTAACTAAAAGCTCTCTCTTACTCTCTCTCTTCTTCAATGATATTTTCTATCTATGTTTGGAATTGTGTATGAAATCCATAAATAGAATATTATTATGCAAGTTGGTGTACATCCTTACATAATTTTCCATGGCATGCATCAATAATATAATCACATTTTATGTTGGACAATAATTTAAATTCAAATAAAAATAAAAAGTACGCATAAGTAGCAAATAAATTAATTAAAGGTAAGCGACATATATTCGTTCATGGAAGAAAAGTTTGAAACATGTGGTTAGACTATACCTTTTTTTATATATAATTCAAAATATAAGTGTATGAGATTTGATTTATTACTATTTTAGCTTTTATTTATAATTAAATTTTTGCGGGATGAACATGATATAATTATTGAATAGTGTAAGATATAATAAGGGTTGAAAAAATAGATGGGGTCGATTCTTGGTTGAAATGATGTGAAATATGGTCTATAACAATTGAAACATGTTTGTGATAATGACTTGTAATGTGGAAGGAGTAGTCGATAACTTGGTGAGTCTACATATAGAGAAAAATCTATCAAAATTTTAGTAGAATTGTTAATAAATAAAGGAGTATGACTATGTGTATAAATAAGTGTAAAAACAAATAAAATTAGCCATTATAAAGGCTCATATTCGATGGAAATGTGTAAATTGTTATTTTCATGTTTTAACATCCTTTGGTTGATTGGGGTGTTACAGAACTATATTTTATTAAAATTTCAGATCAATTAGAGTTTAAGAAGATATTATTTAAATTTGCTGAAGTTTTTGTTATTGTTTTGGCAGATTCATCGATAAAGTATTTTTTCTTGGCTATTTTCACCCCAATCAATCTAGACTTGTAATTGGTTAATTTTGGATAGCAAAGAGAGATTAAATGAGGTTTATTTAGGTCTTAAAATGGTGCATAAGCTTGGGTTACAAGGGTTCCTAATGTTGTTTGGACTCCTTGAAGAGTTGGAGTCCTTTATTTCATAGGATATATATGGCGACTAGGAGCTCTATAAATACTCTAGTTTCAATCATCTTTTATTTTTTTTGGTTCTCTTTAAGTTTCGGCAGCTTAGAGAGAATTTTAACACTTATTTTTCCATTTTTAATTTATGCTTTTAGGTTTGATTAATTAGCTAAGGCATAAGACTTGTTTGGATTTAATTATTAATTACTTTTCAGCTATGGCTCAAGGCTTGTTTGGGTCCATTCTTTCAGGTTTATTAGTATAGGTTTTAGGTCAGTTTTTTAAGTCGGCAAATTTAGTCCACAAGGATAAATCCATCAGGGTTTTTATTTTCAAGAGTATAAATACACTTTGTAAGAAAAAAAATGTTCTAACTTGATAATACTATTGTTGTGAATTTAGTTAGCTTCTGTGAGAGAGATTCTCGCATTCTATGGTTCTCTAATGAACTAAATTGACTTATCAAATATTAACTAGCTTCATGACATTTTCCTTATACTTCACATTCGTGAATTGATATTTTTAGGGTGGACTTATCAAATATTAACTGGTGCCTTGGAACAAGTTTTCTTTGTATCACACTCCTATCGTACTTGTTTTGACTTTTCAGGATTCATTGTCAATCTTGTTGTGGGTTGTGTGACTACGTGAACACGAGGTTCATATCATATATGGATTTTGTAATTTATTTCTCAATAATTACAATAACATAAACTTTTCAGAAAAATACAAACATTACATATTTTTGTTCGTTAATACCTTCTTATGGCTTTGTGAATTTTATATGAGGATTGACAATTGCCTTAAGAAATATTTGGTTATCATATGCACTACCCTCCAATCTAGCCCAAATAAACATGAATTACATGTCAAAGCTACATACAACACATGCTTGCATATATGTGTCATCGATAGCTCATACATAATTATACATGAAAAACAATAAGCATCAAGTATAAGTGTAAAATTATTAAGCGTAAAATTATCCAAATTAGTAATCCAAAGCATTATTGATTAAAAAGTATGTTACTAATACCTTGAAATGAGGCATATATCTTGGATTCATCGCAATTCGCATGGTGTGTTTACAAATTCAGGATCTTCTAGTTTTATAACATCTACTACGAGCGAACAAATTGTTCTAAGAACTTTACTAAAATATCTATTAATAGTTTCTCCTAAATGTTGAAATATTTCCTGAACTTTCTTATTTGAAGCATCTAATGCTAATGTATACAAAAACATGTCAACCTTCTGAAAAACTCTCATCCTTGATGCTTTTAACCCATATTGACTTTCTAATTCAAAGCAAAGACTTTGAAATATCGTCGCATCTATCCTAAACATGTTTACATATCGTTTCCAATGTCCATGTAAAATATCATTCAACCATTATATTCTAGTGTTGTATGAAACCATACAAGGTTCTTTATACATACATATATATATATATGTGTGTGTGTGTGTGTGTGTGTGTGTGTGTTATAATACATTACGAGAGCTCTGACCATGCTTAATGCTAGTTTACAACAAATCAAGCTCTCTACTCCAAAACGACTTACCTTCCTCATCTAAATTATTTTTGCCATCATCATTGTCATCGTTGTCATCATCATCATTATCTGTACTTTCATCATCACCAACACTGCCATCACTATTAGCACCACCACCATAATTAACATAATCAACGATGCAATTCACTACATTATCATAATCCCTATTGAATAGCGCATCAAACCATTGTGTGTCCATATCTATAATGGAAGATAATTTATTGTGTTTATGAGCAAAATAAATTACAAGAGACTATTAGATCATAAAAAATGAGATCATAAACGTAACAACATAAATATAGAATAATTTACAAGCATTTGAATTCTATTAATTTTTTTAGATAACACTCATAATTAACCTACACATTCTATAGATTTTCCAATTGTTTAACTCAAAGCATGGAGTAATAGAATTCAGGGAGTTTGTTGATTCCCTGAGTGTTTTCCACCCAGAACCACCTCAATCCAATAAAGTTGCAAGTATGAAATTCTTCTCATCTTAATTTCTTAAAAATATATTAAGTTTAATGTATTGGTCTGCAAGTTGCATTTCAACTATTAGATATATGACAGACAAGTTTCATTGAACACAACGAGGTAAAAATTAAAAATTGAATAAAAGACTGTTATTCTTCATTTTCTAATGACATAATTCAAGTTGAAGCACTTCTTTTGAATCATAAATAAGACATTTCTATATTTGAAGTATTTCTCTTTACCATCATGACAATGTCATCATGCTCTAACATCTCATTTTTGTTTAAAATGGATAAATTACTTTTAAATAAAAAAAGAAAATTCTAAATGGAAAAGTCACAACAAGCTAATCATGAATTTAACCACATCAAAATATTAGAATTATATTTTTCATATTTCAACAATAAGACTTCTTAATTAATTATACTGTTAAGTTAATACATAATCCCTTTGTTGGCACCAACTGTTTTATTACCATAAATGAGTCATTTTCTAATTTCATACTGAGATCAGACATCAAAGATTATATTAACAAGTCATAGTATTGTTGATTATATTTTTTCAACTATATAGAAAAATCTAAGATTGAATTAAGCCAATAATGTATTTTACCACTATCTGTCAACAAATATTAGACTATATATGAAAAAACAAAAGTGATACGGTAGACTTGTATTATCCAATAACTATGATGACAATTATAATTCACCAGATAAAGGAAAACTTACTTGTTCATAAAATAAAATATGAGACAAGCTATCCAACAAGCTTTAAACTAACTCCCAAATGCAATACTTTTGAATATGAGACAACAACTTTGAAAGTGACATTGTAACTACTCTTGAAACTCAAATTTATATACGAATGGATGCATATGTAAACATAAGTTGAACATTAATTGTCGAGGTTGGAAAACTAATTTTCAACGTTGACAAACCAACTTTCAAAGTCTACTATTCTCAACTGAAGTTCTCATCCAACAATCTTCAAAATACGACGACAATATAAGTTATACAGTTCTAACAATTAGAATGTTAGGTGAACAAATTCCAACACACTCACAATAGTAGGGCAGTTAATTTAACATTACAATGAGTTAATAAAGGATATTGCAATTACAGTACACACGAGTGAAGATTGACTAAACTATAATAAAGGAAAAATTCAAACAATAGATACAACACATTCACAATGCGATCTGTTCACTGTGATTCCCTCTAGTCATGACTCTCTTATCAGAAGTAAGCGATAGACATCAACACTATGTTTTCAGGCCAAATAATTTTTTTTCAAAAATAAAAATTAACATTAACATATGGTTAATAAAACATATTAAACATACTTAAATACCTCATTTTATTAGCATAACAAAGACATTGTAATTACTTATTGCACAAATATAATCTTGAAATGTCATAGTTACGACAAACATTACACAGGCAAATGAGGAAGATATGTACATAGAAACAACTCACATTATGCAATAACATTCAGTTCTAATATTATTTAACAAAACTACAATGACATAAGTAAGTTAAATGATAAAACCTCACCTTTTGGGTCAATGTCTTTGATCTTTTTTCAAACATTAGTTTTAGCCAGGAGAACTTTCTATCAATATCTCTCATTGCTGCCTACATCTTCCTCTTGCTTCTTAAACATAATAACTTAGTAGCAAAGGTGTGCAATTCACTACGAAAGTGATCTCCATTTATGGAGTGAACCTCTCTCATTATCTTTTCAATACTACACCTTTTCTTATCCCTAAAAGTATATGTGCAATCACTATTTGTCGAAACACTGTCAACAAGTTTATCCAAACATGAAAATAATTATGATGTCATCCTAGATCCTTTTTCTTCTGAACTTAAGGTGTGGAATGTTGTGTTGCTTTTCTCTTGCCACTATTATAGTTGTTACTGCTATTTGCAACATTAAAACTAGCTACTATGTTACTCACATCATCCATAAAATTAGGAATACCATCCTCCTCTGAATTACCACTTCCTTCCTCTAGACTGATATCATCATTACTAGTATTCACCCCTATTATCTTCATCAAATAACATTCCTTGCGAGAGAACCCAAGCATATTGCCTAGTGGCCACAATATTACTAAATATTATGTCTTATTTGGCATGCAACGATAGCTCAATACCAGCATGCCTAAACTTTGTGCTCCTCTAATTTCATATGTAAGAAAAAAATAAATTTAGTTAATTAAATTTAATGATTAAATGAAATAATGTGAAATCACAAATGAAATTGAGAAGATGAAGATAATGACAACTATTGTTACCCACTTTTGACCCCACAAAAAAAAATAGAAAAAGAAAATTCAAAATACAAGAGGATATGCAAGAAAAAAGCCTAGAAGATTGTCCAAGTTGGTGGTGAAGGACCAAAATGACAAGTGAAAAAGTTGGAGGACTAAAATGTATAAGATTGGTAAAATTAGCAACCCAATTCTGATTGACAAAGGGGTCCATTGGTGAAAATATTTTTATTTAGGGTAAAGAAATACAGATTAAGATATGTAAGGACTCAATGAGAATTTTCAAAGGCTTAATTAATCTTATTGAGGACTTGATTGCAAGAAAAATCAGTTTTTGGAATCAATTTGGGTGTTAATTGGAATAAATTAAAGTCCGAGGACTTAATTGTTTTTTTGGGAGGTTTAATCGGACAAATGAGAGGCTTAATTGCAAGAATATTAAAAGTTTGATGGGCAATTATGGACTTGATTGAAGAAATTCAAAACCAAAGATCAAATTGAAAAAGGAATGTGAATGCGGGGGTTGAAATTGATCAAATTAGGGGCCAAATTAAAAAAATTAAAAGTTTGTTGATCAATTGAGGGTCAAAATGCACAATTCCATAACCAAGGACTAAAATGAAATAAGTGGTTAACTTTGGAGCTGATAATTAAGTTTGGCAGGGGTTGAATTGCATGAAATTAAGAGTTTATAAGGCAATTACAGATGTAATTAAAAGCAATTGGAAGAACATGGACTAAAGTAAATTTATCAAATCCTAAATTAAAAACCCTAATTTCTATGGTTTAACCTAGATGATGAATCGTTCAACCACTGTTTAGCTTATTCTTTGACAATTTTGGTTGATTGAGTAAGCACTTTCAAGCTAATAAATGTGGCGTCTCCGACCACCTCTAGGGTTATAACCACCACCATTCAATTGAGAAACACCACCTTTATAAAAAATCAGCTGCTCCTATTAAATGTTTACATCCTATTTTCTTCAATGAACTCAACAACATCTTGTCCCCGATCAACTATCACTGTATTTTCAGATTCTTGGCTGATCGAGTTGGCACCTTTAAACAAATGAATGTAGAGCTACAAACCTTCAAATTAAGCAAGAATGGATCCAATTGGAAGGTATGCTTCTCCTTTACCAAGTTCAGGTGGTATCCGATGACATTTCAATTAGAGCTGCTTCGATAAAGTATCGAAATTGGTAAGCTCAGTCAGCCTTGATTGAGATACCCATTTTGCATAACCATTAATATTTTTCGTGTGTTCACTTTTCAAACCTTCTTAGTGGGTTCTTATCAAAGGTTGGTCACATTTATCTCAAGATTCAAAGGCAAAAAACAAGCTCCTTTGTCTCTAAACGAAAGAAATCCACCTAGGCAAATTTGTTACCAAACCATTATCCAAAACTATTGAAGGACAGAGGTTACATCAATTAACATTTGTCCAAAACTCTTTTATTTTGAGCTAAGGGCTAAGCTCTGATCAATTTATGTTTGAATCAATCAAGAACCCTAACAAAACCCTATAAATACCCCTTAGAAAAAAAAAAGGAGGAAAAACATGGAGAAATACACTATGAAAAGACTCTGGTGTGAAGGTTCAAGAGCCTAACATAGAGGGTCTAACAAGATTTAGGAGGAAAAGATAGTGAAAGGGAAAAAAGGAAGGAAAAGAGAAGGGAAACAACAGTCCATAGCCAATAAGCTTGGAGAAGGTATAACCATGTAAAAGTTCAAGGGTAGAGTCCATGTGGCCTGTATTCATACTTTCTTAATGTTTAAACCTCTTTTGATGTTGTTTGAGCTCATCTTGCATTTTTAGTTTGATTTTGGTGCTAGAATAATTTGGTGTTTTTTTATATAGTTTGTTTTGTTTTTATTTTAAGCACGTTTTAGATTGCTCAACTTTTGTTATGATAGTTTTTTTTTTGTTTTGGTCAATAATGTGTTAGTGGGGCTTGCCCTGAAGGCATGATTCTTGGTTTTGATGGTTGTTTGATTTTGTATTTTTAGCCCAATAGCTTGTTAATGATGTTTGAGGTATTTTGATTGGTGTTTTAATTTGATTTGTAATAAAACAATAAGTTTTTTTTGTTTGTGGGTTAAATAATTTCATGGTTCAAGTATGTTTTGGCATGTAAATGTTAAAAATGTCATGTCTTGAATTCAAATAGCATGAATATGTTTGTTGTTTAGCTTTGGTAGTTTTGAGCTTTGGAACTTCATGCATGTTATTGATGATTTGATGTTATTTGTTTGTTATTTGGATTTAACGATGCTTGGTATTGATAATGTGGTTTGTGAGGATAAAAAACAGTGTGTTTAGAGGCCTAGAAGGCCATTTTTAGGGTTTGACAGTGCTAGGTGTATTTGGGCATTTTTTTGGGTTTTAAGGCAGTGTTCTTCGTGTTTTTGAGAAAAAACATTGCCTTAACCCCATGATTTGGACTAGTTTTGAATCAATTTTTTGCACTAAATAATTTGGGCAACTTGACTAGTAAATAATCTAGTTTTAATACTAGGATTTTGGTTTTGAACCGAAACCTATTTTGAAAAAAATCATGTTGATTCTTTGACAATAAAAGTGAATGGATGCTGGATTAGGAATTCTTGCATGATTTCCAACATGTCTATGTCTTTGTTTTAATTGTATTAAGTCTGATTTGGGATCCACATTGCTGGGTTTACCTTAGATGTTCTTCATGTTTTTGAGTTGTTCTTGATTTTTTTACTGCATTTGATCCATTTTTTGTCAAAGATTTTTGTGTTTTTGTGTTTTTTTTTTTAAGTTTGATTCGTTTTAAGTTTTAGTCTCAGTTTTGGTTTAGTTTTCAGGTCAAATCAATGTCTTTAGTTCAGTTTATGGCTGGACCAAAGATTTCAGGTTAACCTTGTTGAGTCAACGTGGTTGGGTCAAGATCTGGTCAAAAGTTAAGACCCTGTTTGGACGACAATGTTTTTGCTAAAGGTTTTTTTTTTTTTGTTTAAGGGTGTGTTTGACAAACACCGCTTAGGCCTATTTTAACAATTTTGGTTTGTAAAAAAAATGGGTTTTTACCAAACATGATCTTACAAAAAAATAATTTTTGCTTGTTGCATATAACTCAATCCTTACAAAAATTGTTTTCTATTTATAAGTAATGGTTAATATTCTGGTATAAATGTTGGACCTACTAGGAGGCTGATATTTAAGTACCAATAATTGATTAGAAAATTCTCAGTATTATTTTAGATATTCACCAATTTTAATTAAGAGTATTTTTCACCATAATATATGAGTTGTGGAAAATACTTTAGCCTTCCATAATAGGTGAACATTGTCTAGGCACTTACATAGATTCTTCCTAAAAGAATTAACCTGGGCATACGAGTCCATAATAAATTTGAGATGCTATATTTATTCATGAGCATAATCTTCGTTCTAAGCCATAGACGAACTGTAACGGTCTTAAATTATAAACTCAAAATATATGATATATATATTTGTAGTTACCAATTTATATATATATTTCCTGAAATTTCGACAGAGTTTCCTTTTTATTCTTTAGAAACCAAGTTATCGACTCAATCATTTATTAACCTGTAACATCAATCACAATATTCGTCCCATCATTTGGACTTAAAAAACTCAAGCATATTTCAATATCTCAATTCTATTTTCTATAGAACACTATAATAAAACTAATAAATTCTTAATATGCATCGTCTCTTTTTTTTTAAGTATTTGAGCTCAAATATATATACAACCAACCATAATCCAACTTAATAATAATAATAACATTATAAATTATATCATACACAAGATAATAAGTTAAACATTACATTTTTAGATATGGAAGTATATTACAACAAAATATTAGTTCTTCCAATTACATTAATCACATAAAAAAATTATTTATCCAAGCATCTACTTTCCAGATCGAGGGTGTGATGTACCTTAAAATATTATCGCATGAAACATGATTAAAACAATTGTGCATTTCAATAAGTAATTGATTAAGAACTAATTATTCATATACATTAAAGTGACTTTCATATCATAGAATAAATTGTCTTATTTTCTTTTTGAAGTTTCTAATTTCATTAATTCTCTTCTAGATATAGGGATAAATCTACTAAAATAAAAATATCAAGAGTGTTTCCCACAAACCAGCATATTTAACTTCAAAGTTTTACAATTAATCCATTTTACATCGAGTGATTATCCCATTAATTTGTAAATTAATTTTCTTAACATGGCCATTCAACCAGGCATAAATTCCAGAAATCAGGAAATGATCTTCAAGGCTTGCCCATTCAACATGAAATTATTTCCAGTAACTGCCCATTCACCAGGGCATTATTTCCAGTAACCAGAAAATAATTTTCAAGGCTTGCCCATTCACCAGGGCATTATTTCCAATAACTAGCACTAGAATTTACAATCTATAAAAATTCCTTCTACAATAATAAAAAAATATATAAACTAATTAATTACTCCAAGGTGTCGAACACCTACCTGGTGTCTGTGCGTGTAAAGAGGTCCCTTGTTGCTGATTAGGTCCTACGGCCTCCTCTGTACCAACAAAAATTACTTTGTCATTATTCATTCATTCGAACCGGTAAAAATACTAATACCCATTACATATTCTTTGATTAAATACAACACCCTTAATTAACTTTAATTGACTTTTAATTCAAGGAGGACCAACTTATTTTTTCACAAAAATCCCTATACAATTTAACCTATCAACATCAATTGTCTTCAATTTGGTAAGATTCCTCAATAATATTATTTAAACTCCATTCTCTAATTTTTCTTCTTCATTTAGCCAAAAACTCCTCAATAATATCATTTAAACTCCATTCTCTAATTTTTCTTCTCTATTTAGCCAAAAACAACCTAGGGAAGGAAGTGAAGATTTTTCTTTTCTCTTTGATCGATAGTTCAAGTTTAATAAAGTTATTTTTAAACTAATCAAGTTTATATTAATAATTTAATTTTAAATCTAAACTAGGTAAGAAGTTGGATTAATATGTTTTTTTATCAAAAAAAAATAAAATATTTTTTATCGATCAATCGAGTTATTTTAAAACAACCAAATTAATCAAGTTACATTGAGACAACTCCCAAACAATTTAATTTTAAACCTGAACTAAATAATGAATAAAATAAAAAGGTTCAAAGGTAAATCTACGTAATCATGTTTAATAACAATATCAAATAATTTTATATAACCAGAATGCTTTTTTTTTATATATTGAATAAACTTTTGATTCGTCTCACAATATTGCGCGCAGGGGCGGAGTTAGGATTATTTGTTAGGGGGGGCCAAAATTAATATAATAAGATATAATATTTAATTTAATTTATTGTATATGAGTTGTAAAATAAATCCTGCATAATTTAATTTTATTCAAATAACTTACTACAAACATATAATAACCTTTATATAAGGTAAAAGGTTTGAAGCAATACTAAATTGAGTCAAAGCAATGAAGTTAATTTTATCTTCATAATATATCAATCACTTTAATGTTGTTGGTCTTTATACCTATCAAATATAAACATACAAAGTATATAAGAAACATTAGTTAAAGCGAAGCATTATATATGTTTGATAAACTTTGAAATAAAGCAAAAAATAATAAAGAATGATTCTTACATATTTATTTTAATTGTGCTCATCGTTCTTTCATAGAATAGAAATCATCGATTATCATATCAATTGTGAATCCTTTAGCAATTTTTTTTTCTATATACACAATCAAATAATTTGCAATAAAATCATCCTTCATCCGATTGCAAAGTCTTGTTTTAACAATCTTTATCGCTGAAAAAGCTCGTTCAGTAGGCTGTGAGTTATCAATATATTTTCTTTTTTTTTCAAAAAAAATCAATTCTTCTTATTTTGTTCATGGTTCAACCTAAAATCAAAACATATATCGTAAGAAAAAATTTATAATTTTGATGGCTCTGCTAAAAATAAAACATAAAAAAAAAATCCAAACATAATCAAAACAAACCAATAAAATATATCTTATTAATTAGAAAAAAAAAATCACTATAACAAGAATTTAAAAAATAATTGGTAGAACTAGCAGATCTGAGAAAAAAAAGAAAATGGTATAATTATATAAAAAAAAATACCTCATCAAATTATTAACAAACATCTCAAAACAAAATAAAAATAGATTTTAAATTTAAGTTACCTTGTTTTGTTTGATGAAAGATAAATTAATTGGTGACTCTGCTTCAATTTTTTAGTAGAAAAATTTTGCTCGCGATTTATGTTTTATTTCTGTTTTTGATCGGCTAGAGGATTTATATTAGGGTAAATTGATCACTTTATTTTTTATTTCACAAAGTAATGCTTTTATATTATTTTCTTTCCACGTAAGTTAAGAATAAATTCAAAAGAAATCAAAAGTGAAGTCATATTTAATTTAAAACCTCTCTTTAAAATAAAAAATATAACTCATCATACTTCAGTACCCAATAATTAAAAAAAAAATGTGTTGAGGGGGGGCCGGGCCCCTGCCTGCCCCCCTTGCTTCCGTCCCTGATTGCACTGATATATAATATTAATCTAACATTTTATTTAATTTAAATTTAAAATTAAATTATTAATATAAACTTGATTAGTGTAAAAATAATTTATTAAACTTGAAGTATCAATCAGTAAAGTATGGTAGGAGAATCCACATCCACCATTTACGTAGTGAAATCTTAGTGAAATGTTCGGTAGTGATAGAATGAATGATGATGGTGGGGTAATAAAATAGTGGTGAATGATGATAATATGGCTAGGCGGCGGCGGCAAAAGTAGCGGCAGTGGTGTGGTAGTTGAAATCGCTTGACAACCGCGTAGGTGAAAAAATGTGAGCTCCATCAGCTAAAAAAATCTCTGCAAATGGACTATACATTAATAGATATTATACACAACGAACATCCCAAAAAGCAAATAGAACGGGATAGAAACGTTTTTTTGGCAGCTGCCATGCTAAATATCACGTATAGGCAGTTTGATTTCCAATAGAGCCGGTGGCTATGGCAAAATGCCTGCAAATGACCTCTATATTACATTCACGTAAACGTTCTTTACTTGCACACAACAAAGTACATCCAGAAAGCTACACAAGCGCCAGAGAAGAAAAGGGCAAGGTTGGTATGATGCAACAACAACTAGACAGACAAGAAAATAAGTTTACAGAATTATAGAACAAACTAGCCAATGTACTAGAAAACACACACGAGACCAACAAATGAACCGCTGGTATTAAATTTCTCTTACGGTTAACTGTCAGTACAATCACTAAAATGTCTAAAGCCTAGAAAGCTCTGATTATTGTCCAGTGGTCTCATCTGCTGTTCCCATATCAATGTATCCTTTGCTTCACCCGCCTTCCATTCATATCGCTATCTAAGATGTCATTTCCATGTGTACAAGTGATGACAGAACGCTCACCATTTTTGGCAACATATTGCAGTAGCTCCGTGATGACAGAAGGGCAGCTTTCTTTTAAGTATTCAAACCCATCTGTTTGCATCACAGCTGAAACGAATCACCAGCACACGGTCATTTTATCCATTTTATCCATTCATAAAGTAAGTCTCCAACCAGCAGTCACTATCAAAACTTAAAATACCATGCACACACAAACATGCTGGAAAATCAGGGTGGACAACAATCATGTGTATAGAAAAATGTTTATTCATTAGTTCCATTCGTCCCCAACAATAACACTCAGCCAACAAAAGGAGAGAGGAGAGGGCAACCAAATATGACACAAAGCTTTGTTTTTTGGTAGTTTGGGAGGCCATCTGATTACATGAACATACACCACATTCAAATGATAAAGAGTTGACTAATGCAATTACTGTTTGATAACAATTTAAACACCAGGGGGGGTTGGCTGAGGAAACAGATGAAAAACTGAGCTCTGTCAAAGCCTAATCAAGCCATGCATAAATCAGCATCACCTTTTCATTGACTTCGTTCACTGTTTCCTAACAACGAAAGGCATGGGCACTATAATGCAGTAAAATTAAAAACAAGTGCAAGCAGCAACATAAAACACACACACACACACAAAAAAAAACTTCCTAAATGTGAATATATTAAAATTCATGTAAACACATCAATCAATAACTATCTTAAAATGTTAATTGCACACTAGATCTTTTGAGGATCAATCCATTAAAAATCTAAAGTGCAAAAAATGGGAAAGGGTGGTTGGTTGGCTTGCCCATTGCCCTTTATTTTTTTTTTTCGTGTGAAGTAAAGAAAGCCATTAGCAAGTCATGACTCCATCAAAGTGGGTTGCTGGGGAGAGATTAAGGACAATCCTAACATACAGCACTTTTGCATCAACTGTTTTCAACTTCAAGACTTGAACCTGCAACTTTATGCTTGCATGTCCAATACTTGTACATTGAACACTATGGCCGCAACTCATTTATCAAAAAAGACAATTTTCTACAACATATCAAAAATCCAAATGGAGGCACAGGGATGAAAGTCTTACCTTTCAAATTTTCAGGCAAAGCAATGAATTTGAGACATACGGACTTTAGTTGGATGCACTGATGCTGCTCTGCTAGAGCTAGTGTTGTTGCAACGGTGTTTATTGCAACATCTTCACAAAGTCTAGCCTCACAGAGCAATCTGAGCCTCTCAAGTGCATAGCGATCTGCTGCTGCAAGCAGATGCTGAGCCATCAGTGTAGAAACCCATTTTGAGTTCAAACCAACAAGTTCCTCAATGTCTGGTAACGCATCCCAGTACATAAAATGGATTAACGCCTGCAAACACCCAAACATGAGAGAAGAACAAGTTATATTTGTGCAAGCTAACCTATTCACCTTTCCTCTTATTTGAAAGATTATTTATTAACCTTATGATCATTAAGGTACTGGGTTAGCTAAAAACCTGGTTTATAGTCTTTAGGATGATTGTAATTTAGGTTTAAAGGGATTTAAATATTATTCCAGCAACATTTGACACCTTTAACCTGTCCAGTATGCCTTCTAACCAACAGAGCTAGGTTCATAGGAGGTTAAATGGTGATAAAAATGTCACCAACCTCTGCCATCCCGATATTCCATAGCTTTTGCACCAATATTACACCATTTGCGTTATACATCCAGGCACCATAAACATTCAATTCTAAACAGTTTTTAAATCGGTAACACTTGCACCCTTAACATTTATCACGATTTATATTGGCTCCAATCCAATTATCCGAAGCTCAATAGAAGAATCTAGTTAACAGAACATTACCAACACTAAATAGAAAGCCAACATGCTAAATAAAAATAAAGAAGCAGGGGTAATGACAGGGTGAAAGGCAAGCACAATAAGGCCATTCTTCAGTTAACCTCACAACAAAGTCATTTCCTTTCTTAGGTCCAGCCCATTTTCACCTAGGGAAAATGCAGTTACTACTATCATCTGTGTGACTAAGTTGAACATAGTAGAATTGTTTGGTGTCATTTTGTCCACAACAGCATATGCTTAGAAGCCTAAAAACTATTGAATTCCAACAAGAACCAAGACAAGATAAAACTGACTTGTTTTAGAAAATCATCAAATGCATTTGTTACAAGGAATAGAAACGGTACAGTGTAGTTATCCTACTGCAATTTTATCACCTGATCTATCAAGCCAGAACATGGCTGAAACATAGTTCAAAATTTTTGCCAAAAGGATGTTAAGAGGTGTGAATCAACTAGAGTGTTATGTATAATTAAGCAAGGATACTCTCAAGCTGATGCAATGAAATATGCAGCTTACTTGACTAGTAATGGACAAACTGCATATATAACAGGACAAGCAGGAAGAGAAGCAAGAAACAGTAAACCTTAACCGGAGTGAGTAAGAATAAGGATAGGAGCAGTGCCTTGGGAGATGAATCCACATGTACATTTGTGTATGGCACCACAAATATCCTGCACAACACCACAATTACTCACCTAACAAAGGCAACCAGCCAATAAAGCTACCTCTTCCCATGAAACTTATCATGGAATGCATAACATCTCATAACTAATGCATTAAAATTACTAAAACCTTAAAGTGCAGACCAATACTTGAACAATAAGGACCACCTGTACTCTCAAGTATATGCTACAGCTACAGCTACAGCCAAGACATTACAATAACTTGGCAAGTTCACCGCTTCAGACAAATTCCACCTTTCCAGTCTAAAATACGTTTAACAAGCACAGTACTTAATTGTGCCTCACTCAGGAGTTCTCATTTCAGAATGCAATGCTTTCCACTTTTATTTTATAGCAAAGGAAATGAAAAAAAAAAAAAAACCCTTTAATCAAGACTTTTGCAACAAATCTTGAATTATAATGCATGTCATAAAACTTGCACATGCTAGGTTCAAAACAATATTGACATCTCCAAACTTGCAGTAAAAGATTATCTGCTTCTCGACTAACAGTTAACAATCACTCACATTACTTGTGCTTCCTAAAACACTTTAAAAATGTAACCGTATCAAACAAAAGGGCAAATATGACAGCATATTCCATTCAACAATCTGAACAGGAAGAAACAAGGCACAACCATAAAAACAGACAGCAGAAAATGAATTAAGGCTTTTGCAACTAAGATTAACATTCCAGTCAGATATTATTAGATTTGTTTTCACAGCTTGTTTCTGTCTGTGTGTGTATTCATGCATGCTCACATGCATGTAAAAGAGAGAGCGAGAACAAGAGGGGGGACCTTAAAAACCGGGGCTTCCATGTCTTCAACTTTGATGCATTGAGTGTTTTGATCTTTCATTGGACCAAAAAGCTGTGCTCTAAACACTGGTGAGCGTGCAGCCAGAACTATTTTGTGAGAAGCAAAGGTTTCTCCATCAACTTCAAAATTTACATCAGTTCCCGTTCCACTGTCTAAAAGCTTTCCAAAATGCTGACCAATATTGGAAGGTGGCACGGAAATGGTGTAGGTCTTAGGCCCCTCGGTGTGAGACTTAACAACACCAACACAGCAGCGAACTAGTAGGGTATCATCCTTAAGATAGTCTGATGTCTCTAATTGATTCCTTCTATAAAATCGTTTATAACCCCTGCAGCATCCAACAGCAGCACCCATTACATTGTGTTGTTCATCCATCACAACATCCACCAGTAATGAAAACTACTGAAACTTAAAGAATGAATAAAAGATACTTGGATAATGTTGGTGGTGAAAAAAATTGGTCTGAGAAAAAAATTGTTGATTCCGAGAGAGCATCCTTGTGCACTGCAAGGATGGCATTGCAGAAGACAAATCCAAGAGCAATAAATAATGATGTTGTTAATACGTACTAAAGATGACAAGACGCTTAAAGATACTTCGATAATGTTGGAGGTGAAAAATTCTGGTTTGAGAAAAAAAAATGTCTGATTCCCAGAGAGTATCCTTGCACACTGCAAGGATGGCATTATCCAAAGGGGCAATAAATAATGACGCTATCAATATGTACTTAAGACGACAAGACGCTTAATAGTAAAGCCTATTAATACATTGGTATTCACACAGTATATGAATAGACATTTAGACATTTTAAAAGAGGAAAAAAAAATTCTATTATATAGAATGCAATTATATATGAAATAGTGAAATACAGAAATATAGAATGATAACAACAGATATTCAACTACGTGAAAAGTGCTCTATATGCCTTGAAAATCGAAAAAAAGAAAAAGAAAAAAAGCTATACTTAATTTCTTTTCCATATACACTACAATTTTCCATCATTTCTAAAAAAAATCAGTAAATTCTAAATTCTCACCAAACATCAAACAATTAGCGTTAAACCACACACAAAACCCAAAATGTCATGCCATAACAAAAGTAATACTAGACAAAAAACAACAATCAATCGTAACCGTGCAAGCAATTTGATCAATTAGAATACACAACCCTAAAAATTCAGAATTCAGACATTTCAATCTAAAAAAAAGAGAGAAACTCACCACATACTGCCACGATACTTAAGCGTATAGGGCCCGCTCTCAAGGGCTCTCCCAAAATGGCTATGAACCTTATGTCTTTCTTTCCCACTTTGATCCATCAACGACAATTCAAACAAAGCCCTAACATCCGTCCCCTCGCTAGCAAGGGCAATGAATAAGGAGACATAAGTGGCATTATCTTCAGGGCTCTTACCATCTGGGTAGAAATATATAGCCCATGCATATCCACCAATATAAAAAGTATCCGATGCGATGTATTTGCCTACCCCCATGCCTTTCGAGAGAGAATAGCCACCGATCTTGAATTCATGAGACCCATTTACGGTTTCCGTTATAGAAGATGATGTTGTTTTTGTTGGAATTGATGATGATGGGTTTGATGTGGGAGGTGCTGCTGGGAGGTCTCTGCTAGAAAACCTGATTGTGCCCATCAACTATTGAGAAAAAGGGTATCGGGTATCCTGGGTTTTCGTGTTTTCAGGGATATTGATGAAGGAATTGAAATGGGTCTGATTCAATTTTGGATTTTGAGAGAGATTTGTGTGTTTTGACGGAGAGTTAGGGTTTTCCAGGGTAAAAAAGATTGGATGAGTTTTTTTTATAGGAAGATGTGAAAAGAAGAAAAAAGCTTGCGGTGGTGGAGGTGGAGGTGTTGGTGGAGTAGCGACTACGTGGGAGTACAGTAATGATTTTTTTTTAAGTTTTGTTTTTGAAATATAAAAAAATTAATTTTTTTTATTTTTAATATTAACATATTAAAATAATTAAAAAAATCAAAATTATTTGTTTTTTTTTTGTAAGTATTTTAAAAATGTATTTCCTACATCAATCTCTTATATTTAGAAAGATTTTATAATTCTCTTGAATACTTGCCTTAAGGTTTTAAAGTTTTAACCTAGAAAATTAAGATATGAAACATACATCTTTAACCATGTTAATCTCATAAAATCTAAAATAGAATGAATATATAAAAATTAGAATGATATTTTAATTTCAGTATTGTGTTTGAAACAATAACTAAGAATTGAAGTACAATACAATACTTTTAATAAAAAGCTTTTATTTTACAAAAAAAATAAATAATAAAAAAAAAATTTTGTGATAGTGCTATTAGAGTAGTGTTTGTTTTTACAGTTACACCACACTTTTAAAAAAATTTAATTTTTTTAGTTTCAAATTAATTTTATATGTGTTTTTTTATTGTTTTAATATGTTAATGTTAAAAATAAGTTTTAAAAAATAAAAAATATATATTATTTTAATATATTTTTAAATAAAAAATATTTTAGAAAACAACATATCCGGGTCAGCTTGTGTGCACTTCGACTAATCCCACAAACTCTAAAGTTAACGATCATATAAGCCTCTAGTAACTCTGAAATTTTTAAAACTTGAACTATTGACCTCTAGAAAAGAAACCTAATAACACAAGTGAACATGATTGTGGCCATCACAATGAAAAAAGTGTTGGATGTGGTGTGTGTGTAATTCAAGTGGATAAGAGAGAGCAATGCAGTTTTTAAAAAAACAAATTAGTAAACTATCTAGGTGGTGGCCTAGTGGTAAGAGTTTGGGACCACAAGGTTTGCTCTCTCTATAGTCTCAGGTTCGAGTCATGTGGTTGCTCATATGATGGCCACTGGAGACTTACATGGTCGTTAACTTCAGGGCCCGTGGGATTAGTCGAGGTGCGCGCAAGCTGGCCCGGACACCCACGTTAAACTAAAAAAAAAAATTAGTAACTCCATTGAAAAAAATTTATTTATTTTAAAAAAACATGAGATAATGATAAAATAAGACATTTTCTATGACAGTATTCTTTTTCAACAAGTAAATTCCACATTTTCCGTTCTTCTCTTCTCTTGTTGAGAATTCTTCTTCCTAGATCATCAAGCATTTCGTTATTTCCTTTTGTTTTTATTTTTTCATTGCCTTCCCTCAGGTCTCATGAATTAGCAACGATAAGACAAGAAAAGATTTGAATCGAGGGCCAAAATGATTGTGGCGAAGACAGGGGGATTGGTGGTCCTAATCTAGCAAGATCAAGACCCTTGAATATCGGACAAACATTTTGGCCCATTCAAATCTTTTCTTGTCTTATCGTGGCCACAAGTCTGTCATAAAGAACACTGATACGTTTTGTTTTAGAGTTTTATATATATATATATATATATATATATATATATATATATATATATATATATATATATATACACTATTGTGAGTATCTGGACCAGCTTGTGTATACCTAGACAGATCTCATGGATCCTGAAGTTAACGATCATGTAAACTTCCAGTAGCCTTGAGGTTTGTGAGACTCGAACCAGTGACCTCTAATGAGCAAATCTAAAACCTAACCAATAAAATACACCTCTCTTGGTTATTGTTTTAGAGATTTTGATAGCAGGTATTGGTAGTATTTTTAATTGGTTTGGCAAGGCATTTAATTGTATGACTTTAGAATGTGATGGTGTAAATCGTGTTTTTTTAAATTTAAAATTATTTTTGTTTAAAATTATTTATATATATATATTTAAATTTTTTTAATGTGTTCATGTAAAAATTAATTTTAAAAAATAATAATAAAATATTATTTTAATATATTTTTTAAAAATATACTTTAAATTACAACTCGAAAAGGACTCCAAGGAAGGTACAGAGTCAGGGCTGAAGGGGGAGGTTTTATTTTGTTTTAATCTTAATGGGAGGTGAAACACAGAGAAAGAAAAGGTCGAAGATCCCATTCCACACTGGCTAAACTAGAATCTAAGGACGAAGAAAGGACCAAAAGACGTGATATTTCTTCTATTTATTTAATTAGAGCTAGCAATTAAAATTAAACGACACCATTCGCTTTTGTTCCTAGTACTTTAAAGTTTAACCCCTTCTTGATTTCAGTCCTTGGCTTCACAGATTTTTAATTCGGCCCTATATTGGTTGTTTCCCTTTGAAACTCTTTTCAATTTCATATTTGATCCTACTTGATTTGGTCCTAGTATTTTGATGTGTTTTGCAATGTTATCCTTGGTTCCATAATTTGTGTAATTTTGGCAAAATTGACCCTTATTCTTAAATTTCTCTTCAATTACATCACTTATTGAACTAATAGAACCCTTTTAATTTCAATACCTTTTTATTTTGGCATTTGGTTCTTTAATTCTTTTATTTTTTTAGCCCGATTGACTATTAATTTCAATTTATGTTTTTCAATTAAGGCCCTAATTGAATTAATAAGACCTTTAATTTTCACTATCTTTTTCATTTGGTATTTGGTCCTTTAATTCTTTCATTTTTAGTCAATTTGGCTACCAATTTCATTTTTTTTAATTAGACCCCTTATTATCTCTCAAAACTATTCCTAACTTTTTTATGCCTGTTTTAGCTCAAATCTTGTTTTAAAAATTTATTATTTATCTAATTTTATCCCTTCTTGTATTTATCTTTTTTTATTTGTTTTTTTATGTTTTAATTATTTTTCAACAATTGTCTCTCTTTTCAAAAATTTGTCAATTTTTTCTACAAAATATTTTGATGTAAATTTTTTGGTTTTAAAAAAGGAGAGTTAAAAATTGGGTTATGACAACCACCCCTCTTTACAATGTTTATGGTACAAATATCTATGAAAAATACTTTTTCATGGGCTTTGTATAATAAGTTTGTATAGAAAATATGGTGTTTTTGAATGGTTTGCAAGTAGTCAAAACAAAAGATGATCATAAAAATACCGGTTGTTTCAAAGTTTAGTTACGACGTACTTGGTCTCTATAATTAGTTTGAAGACATAATGATTGTTGGATTGATTTTTTATATATAATAGAAATGGACCTTTGACTCATGATTGAATATCTATGAATCAAAATCGAACTTTTTTGTGTTGGTTTGATTTACACTAGCTCAAGATAACACTTCTAGTACTGGTTTGAATTCATTTGATACAAACTCAAACTTCTTAGTACTGGTTTGAATTCTAGTGATACAAAGTAACACTTATGGTACTGGTTTGAATTCCATTGATTGAGACTTAAATTTCTTGATGTTGGTTTAAATTCCAGTGTTGAAGACTCAAACTTCTTGGCATTGGTTTGAATTTCAATGATGTGAGGTGACACTTCTGGTACTAGTTTGAAATATAATGACGCAGACTCAAACTTTTTGGTAATGGTTTGAATTCTAGAGACTTAAGATAACATTTCTGAAAGGGTACAAAGAAATTTTTGTGATAGCCCTTAAACATGAAAGCCTCATGATGGTTTGACTCAAATATGTTGGAGCTTTGCTAGGCTCAAAATAAGAGAAAAGCTTTACTTGGTAACGAGGCTGATTTTTCTAATGAAAAAGTTTAATTTTTGGTTGCAAGGTTGAATTTTCTAATGCAAGGTTGAGTTTGCAAGCCCTTTGCTAAACTTGAATTTGTTGTGACCTTGCTAGAGAATTTTCATGTGTGCTTTGTAATGCTTTTCTACATAGCATTGGATATTACTATATATATATATATATATATATATATATATATATATATATATATATATATTATGGGTTAGAAACTAAATGAATACTTACCTACTAGAAATATAGGTCATATATTATAAATTAAGTTTTCTACTCTTATCTCGATATCTGCTAGTCACTTAACAAACTATTGTACTCGAGCTACTAAAATAAATTATCTACTTATTTTTCATATTGGATGAAGAATAAAAATTAACTCTTGCTTGTGATTATTGCTCACTCATTGGTTAAAGATACTTTGCATCCTCTAGTACTATTTGGATAATATCATTTTTGCCTCAAAGCCTAGGATCTTACCGTACTATTTTAGGTTATTTTGAGAGACTTGGTTTTCTAATAAATTATGACATGTCCTAGTTTTTATTATTATTTTCATTTGTTATCTTGAGAGTCTTAACACTATTTACTACTGCTTAGAGAGTGACAATTTTACCCCCTCCAGTCTATGATACTCACATGCCTATTGTTCTATGAGTCATATCTTTTTTCCATTTAATACTTAAAGATTGGCAATTCATCATTCTCCCCCAATTAAATCCTCTCTTTTTTTATCTTCTTTAATTTTATGGTAAATTTCTCACTTGAGTTCTTGGTAATAGTTTCAATTTTAGTTGTTTTGTATTTTAACGGAGGAAACTTTCTTGATGCGAGCTTTAAAAATAGTTTGTTTTTTTTTTTTGGGTTTAACGGAATAGTCAAATTGTTTAAACATGCTCTAACTATTTCTTGAGGTGTTCTGAATTTATTAACTTTTTTAACTATTTATCTACTGATTATCATCGTTGTAGCCAAATACATTCATTTACTAATTATCACTATTACAATAGAATATATATATATATATATATATATATCACACACATATATGTGTCTTGCCTCATCGATATAATTTCTAGTCATAATAATTTTACACATCACATTTCAATTGCATTACAAACTAACAATTTACAAAAGTATTTTAAATAATTAAAAAGATAAGATGACGACCTTACCTTAAGCTCCTGAGAAATTAAATCCCTCTTCGGACATTTCTCCTATAATTTCCAGACAATATAATTAATATTCACACCACTATTAAAAATTCAAATCTCTATATATCCTAAAATTTCCAAGTAATGTTCATATATTATAACCATCAAACTCACATTTCCATTTCTTGCCTAATCACATCATACACCAATAATTATTATTTACCCACACTTTCAAATTCTTATTTCCTAGTCATAATTTAACTCAACACCCTTGTTCTAAAAATAAATATCTATTTGAAATATCAATTTAAACACAATTTGTTTAATCATTTCTTAACCACTTTAATTCCAAAGTTACAACATTCAAACATGTCACACGTGTGCGACATCGTGGCGAGTATCCACTCTTGGATATCTAGGTAGTCGGGAAATGGGAGAGATAAAGATTTCTTGTCTTTTCAGTGCAAAGAGGGAATGAGAGCTGTCACCTAGTATTTTGGTCACTAGAAACCCTAACCGGTCTCAGAGATTGGGCACGAGGACTGATTGCGTAAAGGAAATGTATTAGCACCTCAAATACACCCTACCTAAGGTAAGCTACATTGTTTAATTGTATGATATATGCTAAGGTGTTATTGTATTTCTAATTGTTGGCCTGTATAAGGTCCAAGAAAAATCTTACTCAGTAAGAAGATCCTTATCTTATCAGGTAAATCTTACCCGTTTTAACATCAATAAAATTAGGAACTAACTATTATTTAATATTAGGAATATATCTTACGTATAAGTTCATAATCCAAGATATGAAAAGAAAATAAAATAACTTTTTTGGTATTTTTGAAATATTGGCATAGTTCTCATGGCTTTAATAAACTAGTTGTTAAAGCTTAAAATGCATGCTAAATACATCTATATTTTTATTTTTTTATGTAAATACGATATGAATTTTTCTCATAATTTTGAGAGACTTAGCCACATAGACGAAAACAAGACATTTAGTTTTTGTTCTTTTCTATATAATTTTTTTTACAACATTTCAGAGAAAACCGAGTATTTTAATACAAGATTTGTATCTTTAAAATATAAAAAATAAAAACTAATATTAAGCAAAATTGGTAGAAAAATAAGTGGGAAAATCATACTTTTTTTAAAAGGATTTTAATTTTTTTGGATTTTTTTTGTTTTTATTTAATATACAATATTATATTATATAATATTATTATATTACAATATATAATGGGATGGGCTGGCCCAAATATATGGGCTGAGCCCATCCTAGCTGAGCCAAAATCGGCCTAGAAAAAATTGGATCGAGGTCGGCCTAAAGGAGTTGGGGTTGGGCCGGTGTCGACCCAAAGATATTTTCTTTTCTTTTATTTTTTAGACTGGGTCGGACCCGGCCCAACCATTTCAGTTTGGGTCGGCACTAGTACAACCCAGTGAACAATGGAGAACTCTTCACTATTCAATTTTGCAGAACAGTGGAGACGGGGGGAAATGAAGGATAAGAAGAAGAAGAGAGGGGGAAGGAGACTAACCTAGCGGTAGCTTCACGGTGGTGCTATTGTGGCGGTGACGAGGAAAAGCTGGTGGTAGTTGCTGCTGTTTTTCTTCTAACCAGGGTGGCTGTATAAAAGCACAAATGTTTGTTTTCTTTCCTTCTCTTTTTCTGTTTTTGTTTATTCTTCCTCTGCTCTTGTTTTTTTCTTTTCTATTTCTTTTCTTTTCCTTCCTTTTCTCTTTTTTTTCTTATTTCTCTGTTTTACTTTGTTTTTTTTTCTTTGTTTCTCTTTTATATTTTACTCTATTCCCTCTCTCTTTCATCTATTTTTTTTCTTTTGTTTCCCCTCCTCTATAATGACGTCTTTGTCTCCTTCAAATCCTCTCAAAATGTCATCCCCTCTCCCTTCTTTTCTCCTGGTCTTCCCCTAGTATTTATAAGAGGTAGGGGGAGAGAGTCACCCTACCCTGTCCAATCGTGGTACAGGGGGAGTGGGAGCTACCTTACCTTGTCCAGTCATGGGAGACATGGTAAGGTGGTTGGGGCGGCCTTTGTGTAGATGCCCTAGAGACACTCGCAGGGTATGGCTCTCATATTTTTCTTCATCATGATGGTAGGCCATAAGGGGGTGAGGGTTATGTCAGGGTTTTTGGGCAAGTTGAAGCGGGAGAGAGAGGGGGAGAGACACTGCAAAGAAGGGGAAGAAAAACCTTCTTCCCCTGCCTTTGTGTGTTAGGGGAAGAAGAAGATACATAGTGTCGTTCAAAACGGCACTGGTTTGGGCTTTATTTTGTGAATAGTGAATGAAACGATGCTGTTTTGTACAAAACACGTCGTTTCATTTAAATGAAAATGGCGCCAAAATGCATCAATTTCTAAATCATTCCTCAATATTTTTATTTATTCAATCAAGTCCTCAATTGCAATTTTGATTTTAAGAATCAATTCAATTGCATCCCTGTCAAATTCAAAAGTCGACCCTGATGTTGGCCGCCTTTTTTACTTTAGTCTCTGGTCTTGTATTTATGCAATTTAATCCCTAATTGACCATCAAACTTTTAAATTTTTTCAATTTGACCCCTAATTCGCGTCAATTGAGTCCCTAGAGTTTGACATCTTTTGCAAAATGATCATTGGTTGTGAATTTCTTCAATTTAGCCCTTAATTAACCCTAAAACTTTGATTTTCTTGCAAGTTTGCCCTTGATTTCAACCAAATAACTTGGTAAAAAAATAAATTTGATCTCTTAAAATTTCAATCTTCTCAATTAAGCCCAAATTGGGCTCCTAAACTTAATATTTCACCAATTAAGCCCCTAATAAAATTAATATGACCTATTTAAGTATAATTAAGTCCTTGCACTTGATTAAATCCTTCAATTGGACTCAAATTAATTCTTAAACATAATTAAACTTTAATTTGACCCATGATTAAATCAAATTGGCCTATTCAAAATTTAATTATGCCATTGGACTTAATTTCTATGCAGATTCGTCGAATAATCATTTAATTTGACCTTGAATCTGTATTGTTTCATTAGTCTTGGGTATAACAGGGTACAATTAGACTTCGAATTTCATCCAAAATTACAGCTTGATTTTCCCATATGTTTGAGATCCTCCTCGACCTACTTTTTCTACGTCGCCAGTCTTTATTTTATTATCTTATTTTTGTTTTGGAAGAAAAAGAAGTGAATTTAAGGAATAACCCTAAAATGGGTTATGACAGTTGCCCCCCTCTTTACAATGATTACGATAGAAAGTCTCGTAAGAGACTTTATATAGTAAGCTTTGTAAAAAAAGAGAAGAATGAGAGATAACGGACTCACCATATCAAGAAATGATGAATTGTTTTGAAAGTATTTGAAGTAAGGGTTAGAAAGCGCACTCAGAGGAAAAATAGAATGGCTTTTCTAGTGAAATTCAAATATTTTTGAAATGGTTGAATTGTCATAGGTGACCTATCCAAGAAAAAAATGAAAAAGAGTTTTCAAGATGATCTCATTGTTATGGGTGATTGCCCAGGTGGAAAATAAAAAGAAATTCTCAAGATGGTCTCATTGTAATGGGTGACCTGCCCAGGTGGAAAATAAAAAGAAGTTCTCAAGATGGTCTTATTGTAATGGATGACCTGCCCAGGTTAAAAATGTAGAGATTTTTCAAGAATGGTCTCATTGTAATTGATAACCTACCCAGGAAAAATGCAAAGATTTTCCAGAAGTTGAAAAATGCAAAGATTTTTCAGGAATGGTCTCATTATAATGGATGACCTATTCAGGAGAAATATGAAAAGGTTTTTTAAAGTGGTCTCATTGTAATAGGTAACCTACCAAGGTGGAAAAATGAAATGTCTTGAAGGGACGCCATGATAGGGCTTAAAGAGGGATGGGGGCTCAAATATGCATTCAAAATGAGATAGGGTTAGTAAACACATTACCCGAGAGATGAGGGCTCAAAGGCGTACTCGAAAGAGGTAGGGTTAGAAAATACACTACCCAAGAGATAAGGGCTCAAAGACGCACTCGAAGGAGGTAGGGTTAAAAAATGTACTGCCCAAGTGATGAGGGCTCAAAGGCACACTCGAAAGAGGTGAGGGCTCAAAGACGCACTCGAAAGGAGGTAGGGTTACAAAATGCACTACCCAAGAGGTGATGATGAAACACCGATCTGTCAAGGATGAAAGCAATGCATTATGATCAATATGCATGTATACTTACCTGAGAAATATAGATCTATATTTCTTCATGGTGTTTTCCTTTTCTTAAAAGTTTGAATCTCTAATTGTAAGCTTTGATTACTTTTCCGCTCTTGCTTACTCAAGTTACATCTTGTGTTCTTAACTTCTAAGAATGGTATGACAACAACATACTTCTTTGCCTACAAACTTTTATCTCAAGGGTTGCCAGCTCTGCCTTACATATTCTATTGTCTTATAAAGGAAATCATGGAGCCAACCCTATTTTGTGTTTTTGGATTGCCCCCCAACTTGATCATGCCTCCAAGTGTTCAATTTGGGTTTTCTTTGGGGATGAGGCTATGTGAAAGAAAATTTGGTTATTTAAAAGGAGTTGTTTTCGTGCAGAAGTTTTGGAATTTCAAAGCTATTCCACATACAGAAATCATTTTAACATAGATTTAAAGCAAACTCGTTATGAAGAAATTCAAGTGATTCATATGGACAAGTTATCATAAGTGATGAAAATTTTTGCTTTTGGTGAAAATATGAAGTGACATTTTGTTGGTCAAAGAGGTTCAAACTTCAATTTGAGGGTTACAGAGAATTGATCTTTAAAGCATTTATTTTTTTTGTATGAATAATGACTTGTTTCGCATAAGAAAGCATTGCCTACCGATCTAAATTGCTTACCTTTGATCATAAAGGGCTTGATTGGGCACTTAATATAGGCTTTGGCTCTTGGTTATGAAGAAAATAATATTTATAGGCTCAAAAGGTATTTATAGGATCTTAAGACTAAGGGTCACTAGTGCTTATTCTAGACCTTTTTTATCTTTTGAATTGTTTTGTAAAATTGGTCTATTGTGCCCCCTAGTGTTGAACTTTAGGATTTTTCTCTTTGTTTTTTAGCATTATTATATCAGTTATTTTTGTGGAAAGCTCAAATCTTTTGGATCATTTGGATTTTTTTCATGCTCCCCCAGCTTTGTTTGGGCATTTTTGATAATTGAGAATTTTCTTTCATGCCCTCTAGTGTTGTTTAAGCACCTTTAATTATTAAGGTTTTTGTATATCTCACGCACTTGCCTCCTAGTATGGGGTGTGATCTTAGTTAAGGTTATTTTTTTCAAGAAAAACATTAGGCTTAATGGGGACTGCAAAAGATATATTTTAGTCTTGTTAAAGGATTATCAAATATGGTCTTTCCTCATTTCAAACACATGCATTTCAGATTGGTAAGCCTTGCTTTTATGCGAATATGCTAAATGATTTCTCATTATTCATTCAATTAAAAATCAGTTTTGGAGTCATCTTATGGTGTTTAGGTTGTTCTTTAAGTTTTCTAGGTGTATGGTTACCTTTCTAGGACATCACTTAAATTTCTAGAGCTTGTTTGTTTAGACAAACACCAATATGATTTCTGTCTTGTACTAAAACTTTGAATTTTCAAAACTCCTTGTTAACATGTGAGATCATGATTGTTTTGGAAATATAATGAAGAATTCTTGGTGCAATGGTTTCGTGAGTAAAGAGTGTGCTTCTGTAGGTAGGAAACATCAATGAAAATGGAGGCACATTATGAACATAAGAAAACACATAATATTTTTAACAAGAAGGGCTCATTTGACAGAGAAAGTCTTGTGGCATTATGAGACAAAATATCATCAAGACTGAAACAGGTTGAAATAGACTTAATCAAACAAAAGGCGATAATAGGGCAGGTTTCATTCTTCCATTTCAGTAAATCTCTTTTTGGGCTAGGCTCCCCACAATAGCTCTTATAAAGGTCTCATTGATGGTGTGGACAGAAAACTATGGTAGAAATTCGAGTCATTCAAAAATTTATGTTGCCTTCTTCGCACCCTACTCTAACCATTGGTGCTTTCAGATTTCCCGGGCATTTCGTCATTAGTGCATTTCTGATTCAATGCTTCAAGCATGATTAGGAAGAGGGTTCGTGTTCATATTAGAAGTGTCTTCAAATGTTATCCATCATGCCTTGATTAATTGCAGAAGCTTTCTCTTGAAGGCGTTGCAAGTATGGATATAATATCCAACAACACCAGCGTGGTATTTGTAGGTGAGCTCTGGCTTGTACCAACTAGGGTAAAGTGGTTGTAGAGGTGCTAAAGGTTCGGGAGCTACATGCCCGATGCTTAACAGCTTTTGGTACATCTCATTTATGGGTAGCGGTAATGGAGGTAGTTATTCTTGGACCTTTTAGTAATTTTTCTTTGGGGAATTTCCAATTTGGCTTTTGGCTTGAAAGTTTTAGGGCTTAGTTATTTTTGTGGTAGGTGGAGAGTTGAGATTGATGTTGGCAATTTGGGATGGAGTGTAGTAGTTTTGGAATGGGTTTTTCCTGCCCCTGTAGCCATCTCCAACATGGTTGATCTCCTTCCCTTCGAAGCCTCTTTTCTCGGTGGGTGCAGAAATTCTATCACTCTTGACGCCTTGCTCTATGCGCTCACACATTATCACAACATCAGTGAATTGCTGGGCTGAACTACCCATCATATGCTCGTAGTATGAAGCCTTAAGCGTGTTAGCAAATAGAGTGACCATCTCTTTGTCTAGAAGTGAGGGATGTACTTAAACAGCTGATTCCCACTATCTTTGAGTGTATTCCCTTGTACTTTCTTTGTCTCTTTTCTCCAGATTGGACAAGTTAGTTCTGTCAGGAGCAATGCCCATGTTGTACTTATACTACTTGACAAAAGCATCCATCATATCTTTTCATCTCTGGATCTTTGTGTTGTCCAATCTCATATACCAACTCAATGCTACCCCACTTAAGCTATCTTGAAAAAAGTGTATCAATAGTTTTTCATCATGTACTACTTTTGTCATTTTATTACAGTAGGACTTGAGGTGAGTCATGAGGCATTGTGTTTCACTATATTTGATGAATTCAGGAACACGAAACTTCTTTGGGATAACCATATTTGGGACCAAACATATCTTTACTTCCCGTACTGGGTCGTATAAGTCTACCCCTTCAATGACTGTGATTCTGGAAAATTACAGCTAGTCTCTTTTTGCTAATCATGTTCATCTATTCATATCGTAACTTAGCCCACTCTGACTCTTCTAATTCAACCTTCGTCAAAACTCTCAAGGAAGGAATTCCCATTTCTAGAGGCCTCACTGCCTATATTTCATAAACTAGGGAATGTGGTGTGGTTCATGTGGATGATCTCACTGAAGTTTGATATACGTGAAGAGTGAAGGAAAGCATCTTGAGCTAATTTTTATAGGTTACAACAATTTTTTCAACAATCTTCTTGATATTTTTATTGGCATTTTCTACAACATTTATTTTTGGCTTATACAGGGATGAGTTCAAATGTTAGATCTTTCATATAATTCCACAATCATCTTTCTATTGAAGTTCTGGGATTGGCTGTTATTATCATCTCTAGTGAACCATATCAACAAATCAAATCCTTTTTAATAATCCTCTTAACTAATTTTTAGGTTACAAATGCATAAAAAAATACATCAACCTACTTTTTAAAGTAGTCTATCACCACTAGAATTAAACAATGCCCATTACTTGCCTTTAAATTGATTGGTCCAACAATATCCAATCACCATATATAAAATGAAAAAGGTGACACCATATTGTATAAAACTTTTAGAGGTGCGTTAATCTTGTCATCGTAAATTTAGTACTTCTAGCACTTTCTGACATATTCAATATAGTCCATTTTTATAGTCATAAAGTAATATCATGATTGTTGATCTATTTAGCCAATATATACCTATATATAGTAGTACAAATCCCATCATGGATTTTTTGCAACCTCCATAACTGTTAGATATAATATCAGTAGCTTCCCTAGTACTAATGGGACTAATAGCGGTGGATTTTATAAATACTGCTTGATTCTATCAATAATCTCTTGAAAATCTTCATTCCACTTTCTTGAATTCTTTTTCCTTAACAAATAAAAAATTGGTTCACATGTGGAGGTTAGTATGGAAATAAATCTAGCAATGCAATTCACATGTGGAGGTTATATTGTTTTGACCTTATCTGGATCCAATTCGGTTCCCTGATAACTTGCTATAAATCTCAATAGCTTCTTTGATCTAACACTAAAGGTATGGTTTAATTTTAACCAGTACTTACACAATCTATCAAAGAGCTTTTTCAGAATTTAGACATGGCTTTCTTCTTTCTTTGAAATGGTGATCATGTCATTTATGTAAACCTCAATCTTTTTATGCATCATATCATGGAATAATATGATTGTTAATCTCTTATAGGTTGCCCCTACATTCTTAAGGTTGAAAGGCATGACTTTATTGCAATATATCCCCTACAGTATAATAGAGGTGATTTCTCATTATCTCCCTTTGCCACCCTAATCTAGTTATATCCCAAAAAAATCCATTAATGAAAAGGTAGTGGTATTTTTAATGGTACTGTCAACTAAGATATCGATATAGGGTAAAAAAAAGAAGTCAATTTTAGGGTTTGCCCTATTTAAATCCTTGAAATCTACACTTATTTAGACCTTTTTATTTTCTTTCTTAGAGATTACCACAATATTGGATATCCACTAATGATATTTGAGGACTTATAAGAATCTTGTTTCAAAGTGCTTCTTGACTTCCTTTTTTTTAAAATCTTAATTAGTAAATTAGGCCCTATCCTTCTTAATTTCTTCTTTGTCGACCTACATCTATCTATCAATGATATTCTTTATACTACAATATCTATATCTAGGCTAGGTATATTGGCATAAGACTATGCCAAGACATCAATGTACCATTTTAGTAGTTTAATCAAATTGCCTTTCTTTTTTGTGGAGTTAGTGTTCCAACCTTTAATTTAATCAAATCTTCATCGGTGTGATTTTGAGATTTTATTGATATCTTGCTTTAAAGATTCTTGAAAGTGAAAAGTGTTTTGTATGGGTGTATAAATTGGAATTGAATAAAAATAAACGTGAAAAAGAAAATGCATGATTAAATAGAAAACACATGATCTCATTAAAATAAAAAATAAAGGCTTATCACAAAAGCAAATTCCCTTTCTATTATCCTGGCCCATGATTGTTGAAAAGGCCAAGACAATTAAATATAATAATTACTTTAAAAACACAAGTGGGATCTCTCGAGCTTTCTAATTGTTGAGCTTTTCCCCTTCAACTAACTTTTGAATAAACTTCCCCATTGGAAGAGCTTTTTTTGGGTATTCACAATGAGGTGAGGTAATAAAAGATCTATGGCTATTCTTTTATCACATCAAAGTGGTCAGCACAACCTTCAACCTTTTCTTTTTTCAAGTAGTGGATGAAGAAGTCATCAAACACCTTGTTCAACTTCTTTACCATATCTCTTGGTTTTATCACATAAGTTGGATAAGGGAAGGTCACATAGATACGTGGAATATCCATCTCCTTCTAATTCGAGCCTCTTTCTTCAATACAAGCCATTCTCTTCTCAAGTTTTTTCTGTATAGCTTGTTAATAGTGTTTCCTTCCCAATATACAGTCCAAGTCAAATCATTGGCCCGCACACTTTATCTTCGTGATATTAATTCTTTCTAGCATTTCTATAGTTAGGTCTTATTTTACCAGAAACCCATGCTTCAATAAACATCTTACAGCTATTTTTGTAGCTTTTAAAGTTTCAGGCTTCCCTTTTATGGTGTTTTCTAGCACAAAAATTGCATTTAAGACTTCAAATTCGTGTTAGCTTCCATCTTTGCTTCCTTTCACCTTGATGTATGGAACTAATACATTCTTGGTTAGGGATAGTGCTTCTTCAACCCTCATGGTTATCAGTCTCCTATTCAATATAAATTTCAATGTTTAATGCAGGAAAGACACCACAATGCCTTCAAAATAAATCCAAAGCTTTCTTGGTAACATACTACTATAGGATGATTGAATATCTAATACTTACAATGTTACTTGAAAAGGTTATAGACCTAACCTATTTGATGTTGAAATCACTAATTACCTATCTTGGTCCATTATATGCCCTAGCCATCAAGTTGCTTGGTCATATATATGAGGTATCGACTGGCAGACAATCCAGAATGTTTCTTGTTAGCATGTTGAGGGTTGACTTGTTATAAATAAGAAATTTCACAACAACATAATCATTGCATTTTATAGAGATATGTAGTGGCTTATTTTTTCGTATTCTTTCTGGTCTAACTCTTTTTTGAAGAAATACAAATAATATATGGCTTATATCTTTTCAACTAGATGCTTTATGAAGTATGATGCAATTTCATGAGGAACATAAGCCTCATTCAAAACTTTCTGCAATGCTTTCCAATGTGATTTTGAGCGTAGAATGAGCAAAAGTAAGGAAATCCTAGATGGAGTCTTTTTTAACAGCTCTACCATATTGTATTCACTATGCTTTTTCAAGTTTAGAAATACCATGCTTTTTTCCTTACCAATAGATTTATTTACTTCATCTTTTTTTGCCAATTCTTCCATGACCTTACCCTTCATCTTTTTCTCTTTTTTTTTTTCTAGCTTTTTAGGTACGAAACACCTCTCACTCCTTATCAGTCTTCATATTTCTATTTATATAACCGGAGAAGACTCTCCACTATGGAAAATGTACCTATAATTATAAAGCAATGCATTGTAGGTTCTATTTGTTTGATAAGTTGGCTTTGCTAGGTTCATTTTGGGTGTATCATTTATAATTGGCTGATATAAACATACTTTTACCTTCGTTTCCTAAAATGGCATCATTCCTATTTCATTCTCTGTCTTAATGTCTTCAACTCACAATTCGTTAAAAGTCACAAAAGTCTCAATTTCATAGCAGAATTCTTCATAGAAGTTTATGCCATGTCCAAACTAATTGTAGAACTTATAATATTCTTGAGGGCCTCTTATGGTTTATGTCCTTAAATATGGCCTAACATAATTTGCCTTGACTAACATATCAAACAACTTACTTGTAACAACCTTAAATTTTCAAGACTAAAATGCACCTTTTAATATTGAAAATACTGGAAATATTTTTTTTATTTCCTTCTAAAATTTCAGCAGAGTTTTTCTTATAACAATGACATTCCAATTTATTGACATGTCTTGTTTCCTTATTATATTATTCTTCCAATCACTTGATACAATCATCCTGGATCACATTCATATCGAACAACACTTTATGAACCCAAATTCTTTAAATTAATAAGACTTAATTAGACAACATCCAAAACATTTATATGGTTTGATACAAACAAAAATGCATACATGTAAGTTTGAATTAACATCCAAAATATTCCATATAGTACATTTGTCAACCATTACATTAATTTTTCATTTAAATAGAGTTCTACCTAATCTATAGCAAAATAAGTGCAGTCTCAACTAACATGCTAGTCTTGTCTTAGGCTAGATGAACCTATAAGCAAACATAGACACATTGAAGTCTATATATATATATATATATATATATATATATATATATAAGGTTACTTATTTCTACCTTAACAATAAAAAGTGTAAATCATTGCTTCTCGATAATTCGATGCAATAAGAAATCTTGATATCCTTTTTCACCCACAACTTGGGTCAAACAAATCAATGCCAATATTGATTTAATCGATATCATTAGTTATCATCACCAAGACAACTAATCAAGGGTATGTGATTAGTACTTAAAAGTGCATTTTTATCAAGGTTTTATATCATCATTTTGCACTTGAAGTATCAATAACTCCTTAACTAGAGCATGTTTTATAATAACAAGTCTGATAATATAATATAGCTTTAATTTATGGTAAATGCTCATTTTAAATGCAGGCATATCTCACAATTCAAAGGATTGATTGATGTGATTAACTATTGAAAATGAAAGGACAAAGAAAAGGCAAAGCTTATAAAGGAGATACCGATTCAATTCAAATTGGAACACTGTTCAGTTATTGGGTCATATCTGGAGCTGTAGATCTTGGATTTTAGTTTAATTTATATGGATAGAAAGATAAGAAATAGGCATACAATGTTCATGAATAGTGGAAGACCCAAATCTGCCGTTTTCAAATCCAAAGTTTGGCCACAAAAGAGAAGTTAGAATCTGTTCTGCAATCCAGCCCAAACACTGCTCAGCATTTTACCCATATCTGGAGTTCTAAAAGGCAAAATGACATGAAATTTGGTGGGTGGAAGGAAACGACAATTTCCAACAACTTTCATGAAGAAGCCTACTCAAATTCTGATGGTAACAATGACATTTCATCCAGACAAGAGCTTGAGGGCTATCCACCACGTCCACCAGCAGCACTACTCAGTATTTTAGCCATATCTCGAGCTCTAGTGATCCAAATGCTCTGAAATTGTATGGGTGGAAAGATAAGATGATTGCGAACAACTTTCATGCGGAACACTTTGCCAATTTCTGATTGCATCAATGTCAATTTATCCAGCTAAAAATGCTTGAGTGCTGCTGTCCATCAAGTCCATTAAATCAATAGTTGGCCACTACATCAATAATCAATTACCAAATAAATAGTTCTGAATTTTAGCCTATAAAAGGAGGCATTTGCCATTCATTTAGGAATCTTGGTTCTTCATATCAAGATCATGTTCTTGCTCTCTTTTTATATTTTTGTAATGCTTAAGTTTTACTTTCATTAATCTCTTGTTCATGCTTTTCATTTCCTTTACTATAGTTAGTTAACTTATATCATGTTTATGTTCTTATATTATTTATTTATGTTTGCCTTCTTCATAATGTCTAGCTAAGTTAATTATGTCAAGGTGAAATGGTTTCACTAATGGTGTTAGGATAAGTATAATATAAACTCAACATGGACTTTAATGTTTATATCCAAGAAAGTTTGCTATTAACATGTCTTATCATTTTTACCTTATTAATTCTTAATACTTTACTTGTTAAATGGTTAATCTAGATTTGTGTTGTATAACACTTGGTACATCAAATACTTGATGCTTCATAGTCTTCGGCAGACATCGTTATTATGAGAGGAACTTGATTTATTGTCAACATAAGTTAGCATCATGAATACTTGATAAAATTTATAAGTATGGTGTTACGTAAATAAGATGATTAATATGATCATGTTGATAATTTATAAAGAGTTTATACTTTACTTATCTCTAATACTATTAGTGGATCCTCTAACCTTGACATTTGTTTTTATCATTGTTTAATCTTCACATTTATCTTACATCTCAAAGTCCTCTTTAACTCATCATCACCATCACCATCACCATCACCATCATCATCATCATTGTTGTTGCTGCTGTTGTTGTTGTTGTTATTTATAATTTATATAATACACCTCCCTGTGGTTCGACCCCGGTCTTACCGGGTTATTTATTACTTTGACACTCCTACACTTGGGATAAGACATCAACTCTTTGATCGTGTCAGTATGCTAATATCATTTTTTTTTGTATCATTTCCATCCATTTCCTAGATAACTAATCAAAATTTCTAGATGATGTTGACACCAGTGTAACCCCATTGGTGTCATTAGCCTTCATAACCTTGAATAACTAATCAAATCCATGTTAATACCGATATCAAACATAATCATATTGATAGCATTAGCCTTTACAGTCTGAAAGGCTAATTAAGTTTCCATTCAATATTTTCTTCCAAATCTTTCAATTGAATGTCGATGCCAATATAATCTTATTGACATCATTAGCTTTCATATCTTGGAATGGCTAATCAAGTTGTTATCCAAGTAAATGGTGATATCAATGTATCACAATGATATCATTAGCTTCTAAATTACATTGGATAACTAATCAAGTTCTTAATTTATTCTTTTCTTTCACCTCTTTATTCTTTCATTTAGTATTCATGAATTATACATTTATAAAATTTACATCTAACAAATTTAAAGGAAACAACTAAATATATCAAGGTGTAGAACATTTACCCGCCTGGTGTGCTGATCCTGCAACTCCAAAACCCTAATATCTAACTGCAACAATATCCCTTATCAAAACAAGATTATCACATTACCATTATTACATTAATTCTGAATCCATATTTTATTTCTTCTCGATCAATTATCAATAATGCAACACAAATATATTTTCATAAACACTTTTTTCTACAACAATCGCATGCATGACAATGATACTTTATTCCTCCTCTTTTAGGGCTATTTTGATCGAATTTTACTTTTTCGAATCCAAGGGTTTCCTCTAACTTTTACACATCTAAATCATTTAACTCAATTATCACGAAAACTTGACCAATTTACTCATTATCTATTCCACAATCTAAACCAAACCTTTTTTTTTTTTAATAAAGGTATGTTATTTTCTTTATATATTTTTAGCAATTTAATCCCTTTTCTATATTTCCTTTACTTCTATTTTCATTAATTAACACATATTCTCCATCATTTAGGATGATGATGATGAAGTTACGATTGGATATCAATATCATATTGATGATGATGATAAGTAAGGTACATGTGTGATGTTAACCAACATGTCACTTGAACTTCAACCACAACATAGAAATATTGATGCTCATGTTATAATTATGTGTCTCAAAGAGTTGTTTGATGAGACTAGTAAAATTGAAAGGTATAGGGCCTTAAAGGAATTTTTTTATTGTAAGATGAAAGATGGTTCTTTTGTGAACACCCATGTTCTTAAAATGATTTGTTATTTTGAGAAATTGGGTTAATTGGGCTTTGTCATGGATCATGAGTTAAGCGTTGACTTGGTCATGCAGTCCTTGATCAAAATGCATAGAAGCCTACTTAAGGCATTAAGTAAGACAACAATGACTGTACTTGAAAGGTTAATATGAAGTTTACAATGAGTGTGAAGATAGATGTCATGAATAATATCAAATCAACACGTCAAACACTACCAAGTAAAAAATTAGAGGAGAGTTGGATGGTTTCATGAGTCTTTTCTAGGCTAAAACCATTAAGGTACCACTACTCTCCCACCTATCTTAAAGTTCATATTGTGTGCACTAAAGGTGTAGTGGATAGTGTGTGAAGGCACAAAACCATATCTAATGTATGTATTATAACATGAATAAGAATGCATGCTAAAGTTGTAAGAAGTAATAAACAAACAAGCATAACATAATAAACATCATGGCAAATAATAGATAAAAAGCAAAGCTCAATCATAAATTCACCAATAAAGTCGTCATTTTATCACTACCCGACATCGTGGTGACTTTATAAGAGAAAATAAAATAATAGATGACTAGCATCTTGTCTTTTGATAGGAAAAAGTCTAGTTTAAGGAGTCATCACATAGTATTATGGTCGCTATGAACTTTAACTGATCCATAAGAATTATATGGTATGAGATTAGTTATGCTAAATGAAGATACTATCATCCCTAAAGCATCTTACCTGAGGTAGGATGCATTGTTAGTTTTTTATCTTAAATTACTAAGAGTTTGTTGTGTTATGTTATCGATAGCCTGCCTATAATATTATTGAGTCTAGTGTAGTGAATATTCAACTAAAAAAACTTCTAACTCTGGCATTGACAAGTACTGTATGTAAAAGGTCTAATATTCCTGACTTTAGTATCAATGAATTTTAGGGTTCAAAGTCATTACTATCCCTAGTGCTAATAGTCCTAAATCTAGCATTAGTGAATAACAGTCATAAAGTATTTCTAATTTCAACATTGGTGAATATTAATATTTGTGACTCTAGTGTCAGTGAATAATTCAAGTGATATTTCTAATTTTGACATTGGTGAATATCAGTTCGAGTTAGTATTCTCAACTCTAGTTTATTTGAAGTTTCGAAATGATATTATTTTTATATTTGAGGTAACAACTCATTGGGAGTCCATTTAGCTTGAACCATTTTTTTAATTGAATTTTAAAATGGATTTTGAACCCATAAAAATGGGAAAAAAAGAAAGAAGCTTTGGCCTTTTTATTCAAAAATCTTATCATTTACCAATTGAAAATTATCATCATTATTTATTTACCAAAAATAAAATAGGTTGTGGTTTTTAGATAGATAGACTAAAGGATCATTTAATTTGGACCAAACTTTTAATAAGTTTAATAAATACAATTTTTTTAAGTACTAAACATGGTATTTTATAAAATGATAAATTATGCAAGGACAATGTCTTTTTGGTTTTTTAGATGCTTACCATGATGCAAATTAAAACAAATGAATAGTAAATATTTTTTTCATCTAACACATGCAAAATATGATGCATCACCCATACGTACCCCACTCATTATCACATTTTAAATCCAAACACATAGTCTTTCCATACACTCACATAATATCATCACCAAATAATCAACCAATGATCACAAAAGTTCAAAATCAATCCTTCGAATGAGAGGGTATGATTGGAAGCTATTGGAGCTTGGAACAACATGCTAGAATCAATGGTGGAGCAGGGTGGTGTATGGGTGACACTCACATAACACTATTAAGCTTGTGGCGCTTCACTACTAAATTTAACAGTTTTACTGATGGAATTGCTTGTCGGTATTTACACTAATATTTTATCGGTAAATTTTTTACCATTAGATTTATGGGCGAGATCCGTTCGTCAGTCATGTCATTTATGTCAGTAAAAAAAATGATGTTTTTACAAACAGAATATGCATGCCAAAAAAAATCACCTGCTTTAATACACCGACAAAATTATTCTGTCGGTGATTGGTAGTGGCATTTATTGTAATTTTATTCCAACCCTCTGTAAAATACCGACAGAATTATTTCATCGGTGATATAATAGTGTTTTAGTGGCATAAGAAGTAAATTGTTCCCCTCGCCTCTGAAATATACCGACGGATTGTGTCTATTAGTATATCCGTCTGTAATAATTAAAAAAAAATAAAAAAATCTTTGAACAAAAAAAGAAAATAATTAAAAAAATAAATTGTATAAAATTGAAATATGTAAAAATAAACTTGAATAATATAAAATCCAAATATTCTTTACAAATTTATATATTCAAATAAAAATTAAACTAGAACAATGGTGGCGCAGGAGGAGATTGGTCGTTCCCGGGACCATATGGCCAAAAAGAGAGCACACACGTAGCACCCATCTGTGATCTCATGTCCATGACCATTTGGCGGAGTTATTCATAATCCGCCGAGAGTTGCTCATATTTTCCGGTGAGATGAGTCATATGTTGTTGTAAGGCCACGAACTCCTGAGACTAGATGCTCGATACTGATTGTAAGCTCCCAACAGTTGAGATACTAGGGGTCGTCCGCAAGTTCTCGGTCGTAGTGTTGGAGAGTCTGTACACTCGATTTATATCGGATCCACCAAACGATCATGTCTCCATCCATAAATCTGGATAAAAATTCAGGTGGGTCAAAGGATCATCCTGTATTTCTCCATCAACTGGCTGTTATATGTCTCATGGAAATAAAAACTAAAAGCATCAAATATAATTCAAGAAAATAATAGCTTATGAAAGAAAATGGTTGAACAAACATACCACAAAATGTTGAGCGCAGTTGTCGAAGAACTGTTGCATCCCCTTTCACGGTCTTCACTCCGCACGCGTGTCTCCACAAAAAGCTCCATTGTCAATTTTTACTCCATGCACGTTGCAGAGGGGAAGAAAGAGAAATGGGGGAGGAGAGGGTCAACGACCAGGTCATATATTAACTATTACTGAAGGAATTACCGACGAAATATTTTTGTCTGTCAGTCCGTCGGCAATTCTGTCGGTATAAGTGACATGTCAATGTACGACTTTCTCTGTTTGAATCCAATTGTAATTTTGTCGGTAAAAGCATCCACAAAAAATTACATGTCATTGTGCTTTTTGATTTTTTTAAATTCTTTTTATTCCAACTAGGATTTTCTTGGTATTTACTGATAGAAATATTCTATTAATAACTTTTTTTTTTGTGAAATCGAGAATAGATATATAATAAAAAGAAAAAGCATGAACAGTGTGAGCAGAACTTTAGCTACATAGATTGTAGCTTGGGCATCAGCCTAATTATAATAAATAAATACAAGAAAACCTATAACCCTACTATTTGGCCAAGCAAAAACAAACCCACACTAAATCAGAAATTAAGCAGACTATGCCGAAATGCATTCATGATTCCTGTATAGATCAGCACCAGTATACCAAAAGGAAGAGTTGAGATTCCTGATCCATCCTGCAGCAAAGTAAAACAAAAGCCATAGGATATCTTCCCATATTGGCTTTTGATCCTCAAAGATCAAGTTGTTCCTAGCATTCCATATAGTCCAGATAATGCTAAACATAAAGCCCCCCTAAACAGATCTTTCAAAATTACAGTGGTTGCCCTGCAAAAGACCCAGCCATTGACATTGAAGGTCATCAAGGCCATACAGCATTACCCAGCTCAAACCTCTCCAAGCTACAATTTTGTTCCATAGTTTCCAAACCACTTGACAATGCAAGAGGATGTGGGATACAGTTTCTGAATGCTGCTCACAAAAAGGACAATTGTCCTCCTGAGGGCTTAGAACGTGCCTCTTCACCAGGAAGGCTCTTGTGCAAAGGCCTTCATTTAAGGCCAGCCATAAAGTCATTTCTGTTTTTGGAGGGCAAATGGATTTCCATACATTTGTGACATAAGTTGTAGAACCAGCATACCTGATTCTTTCAAGGGCAAGCATACAAGAGTTGACAGTATAGTCTCCGTCTTTCCCCCACTCCCAAATCAACCTGTCTTCTTTCAATCGATAAATAGCTGCAAGATTAAGATCAGACATTAATCTTTGAACCATCAGGGTCTCACTAGCTTTGAGGGGCCTTCTCCATTTCAGATTCCAATACCAAGTATCCTCTAACCAGTATCCAATCTGACTAACAAACCCTGATTTGGAGGAGGATAGGTGGAAGAGGGCCGGATAAGAATTAGCTAAGCAAAAGCCAGTCAACCAAGTATCTAACCAAAATTTAACATGATTACCATTACCCATTTTAAGTTTACAAGCAGCTCGAATAAGAGAGCTATCAAGATCCAAGCTGGTAATAGTAGAGCTGATTCCTCGCCAAATCCCTGAAAGTTTTTTCTTGAACGTGGGCATCCCATTTATAAACTGAGGTCTGTATTTTGCTTTAATAAAATCTGCCCAACTAGCTTTATCATTGCTTCCCAATTTCCAAATCCACTTGAAGAGGAGAGCTTTGTTCTTTGCTGATATATTCCCAACGCCTAGACCGCCCCTTTCCTTTTCTTTTGCCACTGTATCCCAAGCAAGCCAATGAATTTTCCTATTATCAACACTCCCACCCCATAAAAACCGAGCCTGCATGGCTGTGATCTTGCGTGCCACTGTCTTTGAAATGCAGAAGATGGACATGTAATAGAGAGGAATGGCAGAGATTACACTTTTAATCAAAATTGTTCTCCCAGCCAGTGATAATAACCGCCCCTTCCAAGAGTTGAGCCGTCCTCTAATCTGAGAGAGAACAGGTTTTCATGTGGAAATCCTTTTGGGATTAGCACCTAGAGGAAGCCCCAAGTATTTGATAGGGAGAGTATCACATCTACACCTAAGAACACCAGAAATCCCTTCAGCATATATCCCATCCACCCCCACACCCACCAAACTATTCTTATGGAAGTTAACATTAAGCCCTGAGCATAAACTGAACCAACGTAACATTCTCTTAATATTTAGCAAACATTGAAGATCATTCAGAAGGAAGAGAAGAGTGTCATCTGCAAATTGCAGATGATGAATATATGATGTTCCTGCAGATTCCACACCATACAAAGCACCCATTTTCAGGCTCCTGTTGATGAGAACTGATATGCCTTCAGCTACCAAACAAAAGAGAAAAGGGGAGATGGATCCCCCTGCCGCAGACCACAAGATGCTGTAAACTCAGAAGTAGGGGAACCATTGATTAAAACAGATAGTCTTGCAGACGAGACACATGCCATAATCCATTTCCTCCAACGAGCACCAAAATTCATGTAACCCATAACATCATTAAGATAGGACCAGGACACAATATCAAAAGCTTTTCTGAAATCAAGTTTAAGAAGGAAACCTTGACAGCTTCGAGATTTCATGGAATCCAGCATTTCATTGGCAATAAGGACTGAGTCCAGAATGTTTCTATCGGCAATGAAAGCTGACTGGGAGGGACTAACCACACTCTGCATAACTGCTTTTAGTCTAGTGACGAGAATCTTAGCAATAATTTTATATAGCCCATTTAATAAATTAATAGGTCTATAGTCATTAAAAGAGGAGCTGCCGGTAACTTTTGGAATTAAAGCAATATAACTGGTGTTAATACCTTTAGAAATGGTGATAGAATCCATTCGATTGGTAATTACTACTTTAAAATATCGATAGAATATTTTAGTAGATGATTTTGTTTGTTTTGTATTCGTAAATTTTTTTTGGTAGTGATGATTATATGTCATGCGCCAGGCAAGTAAAGTGGTGTGTGGGACAGTTGATCATGAGATACTCTTCTTCCATTCATCGATAGTCCACCACTGCCTATGGCCACAGATAAGGCCTTTAAAGTTTTTGGCCTTCTTTCTCTCCTCCTTTCTTAGTTACGCTGCTTTTGCTGCTAGCATTATAGCTGTCATGGCTACAGAAGATGTTGAGGGTCGTGTGGCTGTCGTGGAAAGTCTGGTTGTGGTGGTTTGGAAGGCCAACAGTCGCTGGTGTGGAATAGAGTGGTTTGAGAGAAAGGAGGCTGACGGTCGCTGGTGTGGAATAGAGTGGTTTGAGAGAAAGGAGGCTGACGGTCGCTGGTGTGATGGTCTGAAAGCCATGGGATCGCCTAAAGATGAAGCGTTGATTGGGAAGACTAATAGTAGCTGAGTTGGTGGAGAGGAAAAGTAAGGGCCACTGGAATGTGAAGAGAAGTACTCAGGAAGATGAGGGGTCATCGGTGGTAACTGCACAGTCAGTTCAGTGTTTGTGTGGGTAGGGGAGATGAACAATCCCTAAGCCAAAATGGGAGAGATGAGACTGATTTTTAGTTTTGGCCGAGAGAGAGTACTGAGATGGGCTCTCTTGGTAGAAATGGTGGTTTATGTGGGTGGTCTGTATGTGATTGAGAGAGGGAAGACAAGATGGTCTGGTTTTTTTTTCCTTTGGGTGGCGATTATATAGCATCCATATCCATGCTTTTTTATTTTTTAGCTAAAATTTTAGCTAACTCTCTAAAACATTACCTCACATTCACGCTCTCAAAACAAAAAAAAAAAGTCATTAATATTTTATTATTATTATTTGAATAAATTAAAAATTAAAAAAAAAATTCAATTACTTCTATTTTTTTCCGGTATCTCTAACTTTATGCATTATACAGTGCACATACATTGAATAATTCAGGGTTCCTAAAAGCATGATGAACTATTTTTCCAGTAGATGATCCCTATAGCTGTCAAAATCTGTTAAGACAAGAGAAGTCTTGTTATGTTATGATCTAAAGCTGTTCTTTAGCAACCAAAAAGAACATATTTATTGTTATAATGCTTAATTATATCTAATTCAGCTCATTTTACATGAATGAAGAATGCTAGAACCCAATGGAAACAGGGCAAAATGCTTTTCCTGGAAAAATGCTTGAATAAAGCTGAAATAATTCAGACCCAAAAAACAAGATGTACAGTTTAAAGTTGCTAATGTTTTCTCTCGGTCCACCTATAATACTACATAGGAACAGCTGCAAGTGTTGTCTTAAATTTAGTCCTGTTTTAGAAACACCAATTATTTCCTGCTAAATGGGTACATTCAGCTCCTACAGTTCCTCCACCACACATACTTCATACTAGGATTGCAACTCATTTCTAGTTTCCTCTGCTCCACCAATAAACACCACTAACTAAATGATGTAAAGTATGAGCTTCAACATGCGTGTACTAAATGATACAATAAAGTAATCTATATCAAATCATATCCTAGATTATAGAGGAAAAAAAATAAAAGAAAGATATTATGTGTTTGGAATTGTGGTAGCGGTAGCGGTTTAAAGTGCTTTTCGCTTAGAAATACATCAAAATAAAATTTTTTTATTTTTTAAAAATTATTTTTGATTTCAACACATCAAAACGATCTGAAACTATAAAAAATTTTCACAAGTTGAAGGAATGTGTTTTGCATCGCATTCCCAAACACATCCTTGTACGATAGTAACTAGAGTGGGTTGAGCCACTTCCACTCAAATCTTAATGAATGACCTCCCAACCTATGTAACTGCATCAATTATATTGTGTTTAAGAGTGTAGTTGTGGTTGTTTTTCAAATTGTTTTTCACTCAGAAATGCATCAACATAATGTTTTTTTTTGTTTTTTTTTAAATTATTTTTGATATCAACGCATCAAAATAATTGAAAAGAGAGAACTTGGAAAAAACAAACCTTGGGAGAGAAAAATACTTGCCAACACAAAGGAGAAATTGGCATTTAAGACCGCGTGTTTCAGATATCGGCGGGAGAAAATTGTCACAAAAATTTCACCTCCTCACGGAACCAAATTTCTATACCTTTAATAAAGTCAGAAAATTATTTAAAACAAAACAAAGGGATTATCCCACCGAAAGTAATCCAAAACATTGAAAACAAGACAAACATTTCACCATCGCTGGCTTTAAAGGAGATCCAGATACTGATTCAGATAGCGGTCACTTTTGTTCTTTTTATATATATATATTTTAAAAATATATGTTTTTCTTAAAAAAATATTAAATTAATTTTTTTAAAAAATTATTTTAATATATTTTAAAAAATATATAGTCCTTAATTTTTCCATAAATTAATAAATCCCATCAAGAATTAACATTAGTCCCTAATCTTTGGATTTTCATTTTAACCATCTAAAAATTAAATTAAAAACAAATGGGGTCAAAATTGTGTTTTGACAACCCTAGCCCTAAACAATTGTTTGTGCAAATTGAGATGTTGAGATTCACATTTAGTGCATTCTTTTGTTAAATATTAAGAGTTTTGAATCCCTAACAAAACCTTCCATTGAATTCCCTAAAAAATACTATTTTGATTTTTTTCTTACTTTAAGCTCTCAATCCCAAGCAAATAAAAGCCTAAAAATAGCTATTACCTCATTTTTCTATTTATTAAATCATTGTGTAGAATCTCCAACACCTTTTGAGATTTGTAAATGAATATAAAAAAAATCCTTAAATTTTGTATATGCTAGTGAAGATTCACATGATAGATTTAAATTTTTTAAATATTTAATTAATTGTGTTTAATATTTTTTTAACCTTTATCTAATCTTTAATTAATTGTTTGTTGGATACAAAATACCAAAATATCATCATGCACCATTGGAGTGAAACAAACATCGAAAAAAACTATGGAACATACTATAGTATTGTTCATGTGCAAACCAATTTTCAATGTTGACTTGAAGGGATTGCAAATTTGAGACGACAAAGAGAAAAAAAATTATACTCTTTCCATATTAAAGATGTTCTCTTTGCATAAAGATGAAGAATATATTCACTTGTATGTGGATGCATACCCCAAACACATTCCTCTTAATTTTTGAATGCGCAAATACTACTCAGATAAATCTAGTGATGGTAGGCCCTTTTAGGACTAAATATTTTCATGATTATGATGATGACAATCATATGAGAAATAAAATAGTTCTTTTAGTTTGTGAAGTTATGGGTGAAAATGATTATGATATTGGATTAGGATGTAAGGTTATAGATGATGATAATATTAGTATGGACTATGAGGTTGATGAAAATAAATATTGTCATGATAGTGAGAGTTTAGATGATGGTTATATTTCATCAGATGATGAGGGGTTTGAATTTGAAAATGAGGATGAGGATGAATCAATTAACAACATTCATCGTTACAGTGACTTTATAATAAGGAATAAATTATATAATCGCTTTGGTTATGAGATTGAATGGAAACCCCATCCTCTAGTGAGGATGATGATTTTGGTTTCATAGATAAATCTAATAGTAGTAGTGATGATGAAAATAATGGGGGTAGAAAAAAAATATAAATCTAACTTTTATATTCAATTACAAAAGACTTAAGGTTTTGGTTAATGGGTCCATAGATTTTTAAGATTGTCAGATATCCAGTAGCGTGTTTCACTTCATGGATACTTTGAGGGAATATAAAGTTAAACATGATTACTAACTAGAGAAAAAACTATTAATCAAAAGGACTAAGGAGGTGCATATTGTTAGGAAGTGGGAAGTGGTTGTACATGGAGTATTTATGCTTATTTGTTATTTGGTACCAAAACTTTTATGATGAAGTCATTGAAAGACAAACATAGTTATATTAGATCATTCACCATCAAAGAAGTTAACTTTACACATATAGCTAAAAAAACTATTGCCCCTACTTGATATTGACCCTAACATATTCAATGAAGCTCTTGAAACCATTTTAGATGATAAGTTTACAATAAAATTGCATCTAATATAGTCATGGAGGGCTAAAAACTGGAAAATTCGTGTAAGGTAATCATATAAGAAGTTGCTTAGATATTTTTAGTTATCGACATAATTTATCCATATTTTTTTATGTTTATTAAAGGTTTAACCCTAATTTTAATGTTGATGTCTATTCACCTTGAAAGTTTCAACAATTTATAAATTTTTTAAAATCCATGAAAGATGGCTTCGTAAATGGTTGTAGACATTTTATAGGAATTAATGATTTCTATTTCAAGGGTCCTTATGAGTAAGTGTTATTAGCGGTAGTTGGTCTAGATGCATATAAATGATTATTTCCAATTGCATATGCTGTTGTAGAGGCTAAAAACAGTATTATTTTAAGATGGCTTTTGTATGTTTTGTATGGTTTTATCAAAACTAGAATAAGCCACAAGCCATTTTGTATAATGTCTAATATACAAAAGGTTTGATTAACCTATATATTTATGTGTTTATGTAATTATTAAAAACATTTTACAAAGTCTACCTAAAAGTGTTGTAGAGATTTTTCCTGAGACAACATATAGACAATATGCAAGATATATTTATGTCAATTTAGAAGAAGAAAAAAGATTCCATATATTAGAGCTTAAACTTGGATTTTGAGGTGCATCTAAATCATTTAAATACCTTAACCATTGTAGTCACATGTAAGATATTGGTGAATTAAAAGTGGTGTTATTGATTGGTTGAAGAACATCCATTCTAAGACCTAGGTAAGACCTTTTTTTTTTTTTTGATAACCCGGAGTGTCCAGGCCAGCTTACACGCACCATGACTAATCCCCGGATCCACTAAACACCCTACAAGCCTAGTAGGCAGGTAAGACACCACGAGGGTGACAGACGTGCACGCTGAGGCTTGAACCCAGGATGCAGAGGCAAGGAAACCTTGTCATGACCACTGGGCCACAAGCCTCGGTGCGTAGGTAAGACATTTATTTGACACTGAAGTGAAGTGAAGGTTAAAAATGTAACAAATAATATGTCCAAATCATTTAATCATTGGGTTGACAAGTATATAAGTATTTTAATTGTTATGTTACTTGAGAAGATTAGGTTGAAGCTGATGAATAGGTTGCTTAAGTTGCTAGTTGGAAGACAAAAATCAATCCTTATGAAAGGAAGGTGTTGGATAAGGTAGTGAAAAACTCAAGAAACTTGAGAATGATTCCTGCAATTATTGATGATTAGTAATTGTTTGAGGGGCATATTAGACTTTTAATTATTTTAGAAAAGCAACATTGCTAATGTGGTGCATGAACACTGATAAGGATTCTATATAGACACATTGTTTCTTATATGCCTCATAAAATAATGAATTTAGATTAATATTATCATTAGTTCTTCAGGGTTACAACTTTTATGACTTATAATGAGGTGATACACTCATTACTAGAAGTTGATATTAATTCATATGAATGAGAGGTGATTATTTAACCTTCATTCTTTAAAAAGTGTGTGGGTAGACCTAAAAAGAATATAAAAATATAATAATGAGAAAAGAAAAATGAGACCCTAAGAAAAAAGGACTTTGATAATTAGGTGTAATGTATGCACATTATTTAGCCATAACTTGAGAACTTGCCAAAGGGATTGTACTGAATAAGTTATTGTTCAATATGTTGTGAATATGGAAGCCACATATAGGATAATAAGTGCTAAACAAGTTAATGTTTAATTTGTTATAAATATGAAATCTAGAGGTTGGAGAAGAATCAGAGGTGGTAGAAGTGGTGGTATATCACAAGTGACTCAAAAATATATTTCACTTTAAATTTGAATTATAATTATGATATATACTTATCATTCTTCATATACTTGCAGAAGATGAGTTTAAGAAGTAGTGCCAGAACATCATCTCAACTCTTAACCCAAACAAGTTGTATTAAATGTGAAATGAAGATTGGTGTTAGTGATGTTTTATTAGTAATGTTTATTTTAAATAAACACCCTATTTTGCTTACCAATTTAATGATGTATTGTTATGTTGATGATTTTAGATAATCATATTTTTTTACTTAACAACTTAATTATGTAGCGTTATGTGGATGATTTTAGATAAACACTTTATTTTTCTAATGATTTTTATTTTAGAGCAATCTCGTACATTTTAATCTCATACATTTGTTTGATGTCATTTTTTATTTGTTAAACATGAACAATATAAAAGTTAGATACAATAAAACTACACACATTAAATTTGCTACCACCGTTAACTTAACATTTGTAAAGTTAGCCTCAATATTATGATTCTTGATCCAAACTCTATGTAATTCATCATTTATTTTCTTTATTTTATGTAGTATTGGCTCAACATCATTAAAACCTCCTCCGGTAGTGATTTTGATTTTACTAATAGGTTTATACTAATCAATGAAAATATCGTCACATTACCTATCATTACATATATAGAATAACTTTTTTTACTAGCTTCTATTCCTAATATCCTACAGTTTTTTTTCTCATATTTTTTACACTTTATATTCTTAAACTCAGTCCACTTAGTTGCTACCTTGTATATTATTAACATTTGATGCATATAAAGACATTTTGATAATGTTATGATGAAGATGAAGGTATATGTGTGTATGATTGTTGGTTGTTATTATAAAGAAGAAACATATACAAAGATGGTGGCAACATTTATGGTAGCACGAAGAAGAAGAGTCCAAAAATTAAGTGTTTATATAGTTTTCATGATAATACTGGTGGCAGTACTCTGATTATTTGTTATTATAAATTTAAGTGAATGTTGATTATTTTGAGAAGAACAAAATAAAATTGCAAATGCAAAAATAATGGCAATGAAAAGAAAATGATCATATGGTGTTCATGGTAAGAGGAATAATTTGATAGATATGATGTTTAAGTGTTTATATATTAACAAAAACTAGAAGAGATGATATTTTTATTATGCACCACCTCACATAACACTATTCATTGTAATAGCAATTTTTTTTCCTTTTTAGATCTATATTTTTTTTCTTTCAAAATTTAGTTTATTAAATATTAAACTTCATGATTTGTTGCAACTTATTTTCTATGTGATTATCCAGTCTTATAACTCATCTTATGGGTTTAGTAGGCTAATCCAATTGACTTAATTTTTTTTAATTGATATTTTTTTTCAATTTCATCATTTAACAATGTGTTGATTACGAATTAAGCTTCATGATTTGTTTCAGTTAACTTTCTATTAGGTTATTCTGATCTCATAACTCGGAATACGAGATTTACGGGTTATCTTTGGTTTACTTGATTTGTTTTTTTGTGTTCTTTTTTGATTGAATTTTTCTCCAATTTCATTCTTCAACAATGGGATGAACTTTGAATTGTGCTTTATAATTTATTTGATTTTTTTTATATGGGGTCATCTCATTTTTATAACTCAAGTCGCGGGTTTAGTGGAACTCGAGTTGTTTATTCGATATGCTTTCTATGAGGTTATCTGGTCTCATGACTCGGATCATGGGTTTGGCGGGTCCAAGTTGACTTGAGTTATTTTTTGTCTCTTTTTTTAATTGATTTTTCTTCAATTTTATCATTTAACATTGGGTTGATTGAGAACTAAGTTTCATAATTTATTTTGATTTACTTTTTATAGGATTATATTGATCTCATGACACAGGTCGTGGATTTGGTAGGTTAAATCAGGTTATTTTTATCCTTTTTTAATTCATTTTTTTCTCAATTTCATCATTCAACATTAGATTGTTAGGAATTGAGCTTCATAATTTATTTTGATTTTCTTTATATAGGGTTATCATGGTCTTATAATTCAAGTTGTGAATTTGACAGATTAACCCAATATAACCCGGGGTAATCTAATATGTTGTCGTCTTAATATTTTTTTAAAAAATAATGTTATCTTGAATTTTTTTTTTATTGAAATATGTTTTTATTAGTCATCTAGGTTGCTTTCAGACTCATCAAATCAATTGAGTTACATTAGATCAACCTCTACATGGTTTAAATTTTTTTTCAACTAGAAAAAATATTAACAACGCTTGAATATATATTTTTTTAAGTTAAAAAAAATAGATTTTATTTGCAGTGAAATGCAGAACAATAACATAGTATTTACTATTAGTTGATATTGAGGTTAAAAAAATTATGGAAATGATATTGATAGATGTAGAAAAGTGTTAGGAGAAAACAGATGACGAGATCACGAGGATGAAGATGATACTAGGGGTGATCATTTTCGGTTCGGTTCGGTTTTTATCAAAAAAAGTAACCAAACCAAAATTTTTTTAAAAAAACCAAAACCAAACCGAAACCGAGTCAAACCGACCGATTTTGGTTCGGTTCAGTTCGGTTTTTTAGGGAAAAAACCGGTTCAAACCGAACTGGCTGATTTTTTTAAAATTTTAATCGGTTTTTTTTTTCGATTCGGTTTTTTCAGTTATTTTTTTTCTTGTTTTATCGATTTAATCAATTTTTCAGTTTTTTTGCTTACCCCTAGATAATACAATGATGGCAGGAGAAAAAAGCTTTGTTGTGTTTTTAAAAAAAAGAAGAAATACCAACTTTTTAACGACTATTTTCTTAGAAAAGGTTCTTAGAAAAGGTTGTGACAATTAGTTGATATTAAAATTGTAATATTTAATTTGTGAGTTCACTTTCAATATTAAATCAATTATAATAATAAATTTGTAATTTTTTAAATTTTTTGTGTTGATTGAGTTCTCGCTAGTAGATAAATTGTTATCAACTAATAATTTTACAAAGATGTTGCAATGCTTCTATATAAGCAGAGATAGTAATTTAATCCTTTATTCAGATACTAAATCCAAGCTCCACCTTCCCCTTCACCTTCCGTTCTCCACGTACAAAACCCCTAATCCCCTCATGTTTCGCAGACTCTATTTCTCCCTCTCTCGCTCTAACCCAACTCTCTTCTCTCCAATCTCTCACCACGAAAATACCTCTCTTATCATAAATCACAGCAAACCCACTTCTATCCATGAACGTTTCACTTCAACCCCACCAAGATTCTTTGCTTCTTACACTAGAACGAGCGATACCCAGAAGCCTAAATTCACTATTCCACCTCCTGATAAAGCCTCAAAGCCTGAAATGCTACGTGCCCTTGAGTTCTCAATGGGCTCTTCTTTTAGTACCAACCCAATTTGCCCCCCTCCAAACCCTTTAATCATTGTGATAAGTGGTCCAAGTGGGGTTGGTAAAGATGCTGTTATCAAGAAATTGAGACAAGTTAGAGAAGGTTTGCATTTTGTTGTGACTGCAACTAGTAGGCCAACGAGAGAAGGTGAGGTTGATGGTAAAGATTATTACTTTGTGTCAGAGGAAGAATTTTTATCAATGGTAGAGAGAAATGAATTGTTAGAGTATGCACTTGTCTATGGTGATTATAAAGGGATACCAAAAAAGCAAATCAGGGAGTTTATGGCAAAAGGGCATGACATAGTTTTAAGAGTTGATGTACAAGGGGCTGAGACTTTGAGGAAGATTTTGGGGAATTCTGCTGTCTTTATATATTTAGTGGCGGAGAGTGAGTTGGAACTTGTGGAGAGGTTGATTGATAGGAAGACTGAGACTAGCGAGGCTTTGCTTGTGAGGATTGCGACTGCGAGAGAGGAGGTGAAACATGTTAGGGATTTTGATTATGTGGTAGTGAATGGTGAAGGGAAGTTGGATAATGCAGTTAAGCTGGTGGGATCAATCATTGATGCTGAGAAGGCCAAGGTCCAGCAAAGGAGGGCTGTGATTTAGTTGAGGGCTCAAAGTATTGTTTTTGAGGTATGGACAGTGCTTCAGTGGTTATGCTTTTCTAAGTTTTTATTTTTGTGGAATTGAATGATACGATTGCATTTGAAGGTTGTAATTATAGATTTTAAGGCATGAGAATCTGAACGTAGGTTAGAAGTTCAGCACTGGATAAAGTTCGTTATGTTCAGTTAATAATCTTGTTGGTTTTCTACTTTGGTATGCGATAAAACACTGACAGAGGTCCACTGTGCATCTAACCAGGCGTAGGAGTGAACCCAGCTTTAATTGACTTGTCTTAGGAACTACACTAAATTGTTCATTATAGACAAAAACTCAAGAAAGCCTTGTTCCCAAACTAGTGGAGGTCAGCTGTGAGTATGCAGATAGGTGATGGATGGATGAGTCTATTGTATTGGAAAAGAGGCAGTGTAATATAACAACTGCATTGTTTTTCATAAATGCTCCATAATAGTTGAATTGATTGTTCTAGAGAGAGGAGTGTATTTGGATTACAGTTTAGAAGAGATTACAATGTTTTGCAGATTCTTGTTCTATAGTCAAATTTTTGTAGTATCTCCATATGTGTACATAGGTTGATGTCTGAATCTGGCAGCTTTATTTATTTCTCTCTCCTGTTATCTGTAGGTTCATTCTTATTGCAACTGTAACGACTATCCTGATGTCTTATAACTGCTCACCTGAGTCTCTGAGTCCCTATGTCTTACAACAGCAAGCCTTTCTAAGCATTTTGCTTTGGTTTGGTTAAGGGTGGGTCACATCCTTTATTTCATGGACAATCACATTCATTTTTAGTGCTTTTATATAATCAGAAAAAACTTCCTGCAATAAGATATCAATCACCTCTCCTTGTACATTTGGAATAGGCAAGCACCTGTCATTTTTGCATATTTTTAGAGGCATTATTTTAATTCTGTGAAGTTATTTTTTCCTTATGACTTCTCACATAACAGATTAAATGTTGCATAACATAAGTTAAAACAAATATTCAAAGAATGTGTGCATTTGAAAGTTATCATTGTGAGTTATATGACGTGATGATCTGAATGTATGCTAGAATGTTAGGATTGGATGGAGTTCAATTATTCAATTTATGGTTTTGATGCATTCTGCTTCTGTATCCAGTAAAACACTAATAGATTTTCCATGTGAATCTAACCAAGCTTTGGAATTAACCTGAACGTAGTTGACTTGACTTGGTGTCCCATACCAACTTGTTTATTTACTCGTACAAACTAAACTAAGCAGAGGTCAGCAATGGGATGCTGATTCCAGATGGATGGCTAAGTGTATTGTAGTGTAATAGATGCACCATTAAAATTGAATTGGTGTCCTAAAGAAATAAGAGATTATAACGCTTCACGATCCTCGTCCTATATTCATTCATTTTTTTTGTAAATCCATGTCAATGTTCAAACCAAGCTGTTCTAATGTGACCCCTCATATTTCAGATATATTCTTCTTATTGCAACTGTAATGCTTATCCCCCAGTCTATATCTGTGTACTTGTGTATCCAGGTTCCAATGTCTCAAAACTTACAAGTCAGTTGAGGGTAGTGTCAATGTTTATGTATAGAATGGAGCATTGTAATCAGTTTAACTGTTCTTAGATAACACAAGAAGCTTCCTGCAAAAATACGTTCTCCTCTCAAACATTTGGAATAGGCAAACACAAATTCATTGATGCCATATACTTCTGGAATGCCATCTTATATCTGTGAAGTTTTTTTTTTTTGTATGCTCTATTCTTATAACTCATTGAATGTTGCATACCAGAAGTTAGGTCATTGGTTGTGCAGGTGGCGGATTGATCAACTGGCCAGTGAAATGTTTTTAACTGTAATGATTCTAGTGAAATTCAATCAACCTGTTATTCTGATAAAGTTTAGTGAAGTGGTCATCTAACTGATAATTGGCTTTCTTTGTACCACAAACTTTATACATTGAGAAGAAATGCTACGGAGAAACCTTGTGTTCTTTGACAAACTCTTTTTTCAATCAGACAATGTGTTAGTCCTTTAGTTTTTATTGCATTTTGTTAAAAGAGAAACAGAATTGCATAGCCAAGATGTAACTAACCTACCAGAAAGTCAGATATTTTTTCTGAATTTCTTTCATAAATTTGGAAGAAAAGACCCATTTTTCCAAAGAAATTCTCTGTTTGGATTCTGTTACTTGCCTTTGCTAACTTCCTCTATGCCTGAACCGAATCTGGTCTTTGTTGTCTTGCAATTAGGTGGTTTATCATAGGAAATGCATGCAAAAAGTTTCTTTCTTGTCAAAGATTTGTATTTTCATCCACTCGTACTATTGTTTTTTTTTCCGGGACAACAAAAGTACCGAAAAAATGGTGACTGAGTTACTTTAGAAAACTGGCTCTGGTAATTAGCAGTCAGTAGATATCTTGCGCATGGACATTCAGAATCGAAGTTGCAAAGTTTGCCATCTGTGAGAAGCAACCTAGTGGTAGTGGGGATGGACCCGTGTAAGTGTAACGGAGCCCATCTTAGTTTCTGGTTTAGGCGTGGTTGGATAGAGCAATAATGGGAGAGAACATAGGAAGAGGACAATCTTATTTTAACATTTCAAAGTTTATGTCAGTACATCAAGAATGAACTCCTCAAGTTCATCGATGCAACTTTTACATTTCATTTTTTTTTTGGTAGAAATTGAGTTTTACCATGATCAATCCAAGTGGGGATAAAGATTGTTTAAGGTGTTAGATTATTATAGTTGCTTGTTTCTGGAGTGTTGTGTCCATTTCAATCTCTTAAATTTGATAGCATTTCTATTCAGCATGTCGTCTACAAATTTCAAGTAGTTGGAATGATCTATTGACCATTGCTGGAATTCCCAGTGAGCTGATGATGGAGCTCTCAGCTAAGTTGAATCTGACTTATTCCTTCGCAGAAGCATTTTGATGTTTGAAGGATCAATCTCTATTTCTTCGAAGAAGAATCCTTTGGAAAATACAAAGAATTGGAAGTTGGATGTTGAAAGAAATAGCGATTGGTAGTCACTCTACTATTGTTGGTTCTCTCTCTCTGTTAATTTATTTATTGAAAATTTTGTTTGGCACAGGCCTACTTGAGACTTTGCTTGTCCCAATCTTCCGTTTTCTATTCCGGCAAAGATTTGAACTGGTTTCCCCCGTCAAGTATCCATACTAATGAAGACCACGCGCAACAGCAAAGTGACTATCTTGCACCATCGTCAAGTGGAAGCCAAGGCTCCTGAATGGTGAGGGAGACGTTGTCAATCCGGTTCATTACAATTTACAAACCAACCTAGCTTATGCCTTATTAATTATGCTCTGACAAAAGCAAGGTCTACATCAAAGCCGAGCTATTCGTGTAGTTTAAGGGATAAGTAGGGTTTCGTGTCCCATCCCATTGAAAGGAGCCTTTGCCTTGACACAAGAGAAGAGTCCTTCTGTAAATCTATTTCTGCAAGCCATAGATAACCAGCCAAATTGCCAAATTCACACTTGTAAAGACCTTGACTAAGTCATCGAATTTAAGAATCCAGAAATGGAATGAGTCAAAAAAAAGAAAAAAAGAAATTAACGATGTCCCTCCCTCTTGAAGGAAATAAGAACAACTTGATGAAAAAAACCCCATTTATCCTCATTGAATCATTGTGAATTATGGGTTGGTTCCGTTAATAATAATAATAATAATAAAGCCATAAATGAAAAGGTGGAGTGTACATCACTATCATCTTAATCATTCAAACAGGAATCATCTTGGGAATCTGGAGTTGGCAATTATTCCTACTTGTTCCCATGAAGAAGAAAAACAGGATTAATCAAAGGCTACTTGGATGCATGCCAGAGCACGCTCAATGGTCCTGTTCTTGTACCCCCAAGAACAGGAAGAAAAAAAGAAAAAAAAAAAAAACAGATTGAACCGTAAAATATTGTAAGAGCAAAGGACATGGAAAAGTGCAAGCAACTTCTCCAGCTGCAACTATACCCTTTATTAAGGGTTTGTTAACTTTCTAGTTTTGCTTGCGAGAAAAAGAAGCTTTGGCTGGTTTAGAGGGCCCATGAGGAGACTTATTGGCGAGAGACAACCGACTTTAATAAGCCCTCACATGACCAGAGAGAGGGATAGTAGAGTGGACAACCCTTGCCGGCAAAGTTTTATAGCAGAGCAAAACTTCCTCGGCTGCAGAAACAGAGAGCAACTTTTAACGTTTCTCTACATTTTCACAAATTAAACGTGCTCCCTAAGCTAGTTTTTCTCTTCGTTTTATAAGCATAGTTTCTCTTCTTTTTTCTTGCACAAACGCCATAGTCTAAGAATCAAACCACTCTAGCATTTCCGAAGGCAAGTTTTGCACAACTGAAGGTCGGTCTAATCCGGTGGGTATGGATCGTGGCGTATCGGAAGAAGATGGCAGCATTCGTTTTCCGGTTGACGAGCTTCGCAGGCTTAGCGAAACCTATGGCTCTGCAACCATTTTTGAGCCTCAGAGTGATATAGGAAAGAGAGACAGTAGCACTGGAAATTCTGTTTCTCCAACATTACCTGCACCGGAGAAGAAACTCACACTCTTTGCTCTTCGCCTTGCCATTTTTGAGAAGGCAGCTACTTGCCTCGGAACCCTTGGGTTCATCTGGGCAACAGTTGTTCTTCTCGGAGGGTTTGCGATTACTTTGGATAAAACAGATTTCTGGTTTATCACCATTATTCTGTTGATTGAAGGGACTCGAATATACAGCAGGAGCCATGAGCTTGAATGGCAACACCAAGCCACCTGGTCAATTACTGATGCTGGGATTAACAGTTTCCGGGCATTGAGATCCAGCTCCCACTTCATTATTGAAACTGTGAAAGCACTTTTTAGGCCAATAACACGGGTTCAAAAGCAGAGTCTGCATACCAGAGAAATAAGGAAGAATCCTGATGCAGAAATCTCTGGGAACTGGGGAGTCCAGAGGAAGCTAACTCGGACATGGACAAGTTCAGATGTTCCTATTCTACCATATGCTCAATGGTTTTTTCTTTCAAAAAATGTCAGCAAGCTTCTCTATTGGCTCCAGCTTGCATCTGCATCAGCCTGTGTGGTTTTATCATTGATGAAACTCATCAAACATAACTACGGTGAGGTTGAGAAAGGGAATACTGACAAGAGGAACCGACAATCTGCACTGAATATTTTCTATTCTTTGGCTTTGGCAGAAGCTCTGTTGTTTCTGATGGAGAGAACGTACTGGGAGTGGAAGGCAAGCTACTGTAAACTGCTGGAAGAGGTGAGCAAAGAGTGTGATTTGGGGCTTTCAGGCATGGTTTCGATCAGAAGGTTCTTCTACGATGCCTACTCTAGGTGTCTTGAGGGCAGTATCTTTGATGGCCTAAAAATGAACATGGTTACTTTTGCTATGGATCTATTGGCTTCGAATTCCCCTGATGAACAGCTCATTGGAGCTAGAATTCTTCGTCAATTTGTGATGAATCCTCAGTTTTCTGATGATACTCTCAAAAACATTGGGACAAATATATCAATGATAGACCGATTAGTGGAGGTATTGAACTGGAAAGACCCGCAGGAAGAAGAGATCAGGAGGTCAGCTGCAGAGATACTATCAAAACTAGCCGGCAAGAAGCAAAACTCCCTACGGGTTGCTGGAATACCTGGCGCATTGAAGTCAATTTCATCTCTGCTACAAACCAATAGAAGTTGCAGCACCACAGCTGATGAAATTGGTGAAAAGACAATCATCTGTGATCATGCACATTATGGATTCTGGACATTTAATCATTTAGGACTTCTTATCCTGAAGAAGCTCGCTCGTGACCATGATAACTGTGGGAAGATTGGAAATACAAGGGGCCTCCTACCGAAGATCATTGATTTCACACATGTAGAAGAGAGGTTGCTGAAAGATGAAAATGTAACACCATCTCAGATTTTGACAGTGAAACGTTCTCTGCAACTGGTGAAGATGCTGGCAAGCACAACAGGCACAACAGGTAATAATCTTCGAAGAGAAATCTCAGTGATAGTTTTCACCATCAGCAATATTAGAGATATTCTACGGCATGGCGAAAAACACCCAATGCTACAAAAACTCAGCATAGAGATATTAACCAGTCTTGCACTAGAAGAGGATGCAAAGGAGAGGATTGGGGGCACGGGTGGAGTTCTTAAGGAGTTATTTAACATTTTCTTCAGCCAAGGAATTCCTGAAAATCAGAATCATGCAAGAATAGCTGCAGGAGATGCTCTAGCAATGCTGGCCTTGGAAAGCAGAAGGAATTGTCTTCGCATTTTGAAATTAAAAGTACTGGAAAGGCTAGTTGGAGCACTGGAGGTCCCATTGCTCAGGGTAAATGCTGCAAGAATTCTACGGAACTTGTGCACCTATAGCAGAGTAGATTGCTTCGACCAGTTGAAGGGCGTAGCAGCTGCTGTACCCACGGTAAGTGCTTTCTAGTTCTCTTTAAATTATGTTTCTATGTTTAGAAAAGGCATGGGAAACAGGATTTCGTTTTGTAGTCTGATCTAAAATGTAAGTACTTCTGAACAGAAACTTGGTTTTCAACTCTTTCCCCTCGTGTTGCAGGTGCTGGAGGCAGTTATGTCTGAAGAGAACAAACTACAAGAAGTAATGGTAGGACTAGCGGCCGAAGCTTTTAAATTCATGACTCCTCAAGAATCCAACATCATGTTTGAAAGAACTGGTATAAAAGAGGCTGAACTAGCCAACAAAATACTCCAGATTCTCAAAAAGTACGAAAATCCACCAGTCAAGATTCCAAGAATAAGAAGGTTTTCCATAGAGTTGGCGATTTGGATGATGCGGAACAACACGGCGAATGTACGTACTTTCAAGGACCTGGGGTTGGAGAAGGAATTGGAGGGGGTTTTAGAATCCACGGCTGAAGTTGAAAGCTTCAACATATTCTCAGGCACTTCTGGGCTAAGTCGCCACAGCACAACTATTCATTCACTTGTTGAAACTGCATTGCAGTTGCTGGAAGGCAGGTAAAATTGTGCAGCAGAAAGTTCCAAACAAGTTGTCGTGTGAATATGAATACGCCAAGTTATAGGAGATTCTTTTTTCTCTACATGATCTTTACCGACAAGATTCTTTGTGGGATCATGCTGCTGTTTGTAGAATACTTTGAGTTATGGTCACTTACTTTGAGTTTTTCCCCACGTGAACACAGTGACAAAAAGTCACATACTCGGAAAAATATTTTCTAATCAAGCATCCCCCCCCCCCCCCCCCCCCCCCACTCCTTATTCCTTTTTTTTTTTTTTTTTGCTCCTTCTCCCTCTTTAGAGCCACCCGCAACCTCACCCACTAGATCTCTCTTTCCCTTTCACCGTGATAGACTCTAGCACAGACAGGGTAATCACGCATGTAATACATGTAAGACCTATTAAAACGTGCACGTACTATATAGATGATCATTATATGTGCATATGCTATATATATGTGTATCAATAGATCTTGCATGTACTCTATACATGGCTACCTTTACCCCCCTTCCTTTTCCCTACCCTTATTCCTCTCTTTTTGCTCCTTCTCTTTCCTCCCTAGAATCACCCACAACCTTCCCAACCAGATCTCTCTCTCCACCGTGAAAAAACCATCTCTCACCCTTTCACTGTTACAGACTCTAGCACAGGCAGGATAATCGTGTATGTAATACATGTGAGACCTATTAATACGTGCATGTACTATATAGGTGATCAATAAATGTGCATACATTACATACTCATATCAATAGATCTTGTATGTACTACATACACAACTACCTTTCCCCCCCTCTTTCTCCCTCCCCTTATTCCTCTCTTGTTGCTCCTTATTCCTCTCTCTTTGCTCTTTCTCCCTCCTCCCTAGAGCCACCTGCAACCTCACCCATTAGATCTCTCTCTCCACCATGAAAAAACTCTTTCTCTCGCTCTCATCGTGACTGTCACGACCCGATTCCCGGATTCATGACCGGCACATAAGCAAGGTTCCCCTCCAAGGTTACAGACCTATGCGAACCCAAACTTACATATAAACTTATCCTTTAAATAACTCAATTAGAGTTCAACACAATAGTAACAACAAAACTAACTTCATAATATAATTTGATTGTCTTAATATAAGAGTTAATACAAATTCATAGTTGTGGAGCAGTAACTAGACATAAAGAAAAAATACAAATTATAATCAAAAGATTAGGTTCTGAAAGTCCAACAAAAGTGACTGCTAACAAGCTATAAGCTTGAAAAAGATAAATAATAAGAGGGTGAGTTCAACAACTCAGTGAGTAAATAACATTCAATATATATACACAAGGTAATACAATAATGAGGAATATATATACAATTATGGCTCTAGGTTCTTATAGAAAGGTTTCTCAAATAGACCATAACAAGAATATCATAAGGTAAAGCTCGTCAGAAAATCAAAATGCAATGAGCATGAGGCTCTGTACTGTGGGATAATCAGTCCACACAAGTTAGTGACTCCCCTAACCAACTAGGGTTCAGATATGATGTGCACGAAGACTAACACTACTATGTTAGCATGAATATTCTGACTGGCATACCATAAGTTCATAATCATAATTAAACAGACATATTCATATCTCAAGGCTCAACTCATGACATCAATCAAATGAGGAGCTATCAATTCATAAATCAATTTAAAATATATATTGGTTCAGATCAAGAATTCAGATTCAACAATTGATCATGCTTTGTAACAAGGATAATAATCAACATATATATTATAAAAAAGAATGATCCAATTCACATTAACAACTCAAATATTTATAATATTTCTCATGCATATAAAAAATTATCCATTCACCTGACTCAAAAGCGAATGGAACTCGAAAGCAAATACCGAAAGAATTTCTTACTGATGTCCCGTAGGTAGAATATCATGATTATCTGAATACAAAGGAGATACATTCAAAAACAACTCGAAAAGAATGTACAACCTATTTAAAAAACTTAACTAAGGGTTTATTCCATAACATTATATGTTTTTGAACTAAACTAGTCATTTTTCTCAAAAACCCAAAAATTAAACGGTTTTCCTGAAATCTAATTCATAAGAGAACAAATAATAAGACTTAATAATAATTCACTAAATAACCCTCAATACTCATCAAAACAATCTTAAAAAGCTAATCTTGCAGCTAGGGACCAATTTGGAATTTTATCAGATTTTTAGGGGTCAAATTGTATTTTTATCAAATTGGAAGATCAAACTAAAAATGTCATAAATTCATAACTATACTAGAATTTTGCTCATAATTCATCCTCAATTATGTCCATAATCTCGAATTATGCTCCAAGGACCAATCTGTGATTTTTCCAAAGTTTTGGGACTAAACTATAATTTTTATAAATTGAAGGATCAAACTGAAATTTCATCATCTTCAACCTTAAACCTAGAATTATCCACAGATTACCTACTAATATATCAATATTTCTAACTCAAATTCAACATTTAAATAAACCATAACTCAAAATCATCATCCTTACCTAAAATCTTTCAAAATCAACTAAATAACTCATTACTCATAACAATCAACCCATAATATTCAAATCAATTCATCAATCAAATCCAAAACACAATCTTCAAAACCCTAATATTCAACAAAATAGAAAATTAAAGCTAAAGAAAACACATTTATACACATCAAAACATAAATCTTACCCTTTGACTTATTTTTTCTAACTCTCTTCTCCTTCTCTCCTACCTGTTTTTCACTCTCAATTTCAGATCCCTCTGTCTCTTTTTTTCTTTTATTTATACTTATCATGTTTTATTCAATTATCATAATACCCCTTATTCATTTATACCTACTTCTAAGCGTTAAGGGCTTTATTACGTTTTCCTAATCTCTTTTATTTTCAAAACATCACAGGGACAAACCTCAACATTCTCTATCTCCACCATCATTTGCTCTCTCTCTATCTCTTCACCTACGACAATCAATCTCTCTCTCACCACTACCACCGCCGCCACCCATAAAAACCTCATTTAACCAATTTAAGGTATAATTCACCTTCTCCATCTATTAATTTGATGTTTTATTAGGCTAATTTGAGGATTTTTTAGGTTAGGGTTTTAGAATTTAGTTTAGGGTTTGTGTTAAAAAAATTAAATTAACTTTAATTGATATTAATTAGATATAAAATTAGTCAATTTAGGTGTATAAATTGTATTATTTAATAACAAAATCCATGAATTAAGTTTGTGTTGATTATGTCAAGGTTAGAGTTGCATGAACTATAAATTGTGTTAATTAGCCTTAAATGATCCCAATTGAGTTGATAAATTATGTTATTTTAGGATAAAGTTTATGAATTATTATTTTATTGATTATTTTTAGGTTTATCAAAATTTCATCGAAATGATGTAACTTGATGAATTGCTATATTAATAAATTAACATACTATTTTTTGTGCTTTTCGCAAAATATATCTTATATAGTGGGGTTATTATTATTATGATGGTACTATTGTTGATACAAATAATGATATCATTTACCATGGTGGAAGTAACAAGTCATTTAGTTTGAGATTAGACAGTTTATTTACCAAACTAAAAAATCTAGTATGTGGAGGCATTGAGTGGAATTTTATCTGAAATTAACGTCAACACTACTTGAAGTATGCTTGTGGGAGTCATTTGAATTGTTATGTCAATGTACCCATTACTAGTGATGTGAGTTTTAATGCATTGTTTAGGTTGGTCACTGCAAATAGGTTACAAATGTAAGAGTTTATTTGAATAATATACCTAAATGAGGAAACTCCTTGAGTTTGGAGTTCACTCAAGTCCCAAATTAATGTCAAAAGACCATATAAGCATCATAAACAGTTGTTTCATCTAAGATAGATGATGATGTTATGAACCTAACATCAACTTAAAAAATTATGCATATAGAAGCTCGATTGGGTATGATAACTGCTACATATTGTTATAATAAATATGAATTGAGTGATGAGGAAGATGATTGCCATTTAGATGATGTACTTGAAGAAGACGAGGTAGGTGAGCCAATAAACCAAACAATAGGTCCTTCTGCTCCTAAATTTGAGATGTTAATAGGTCAACTCATATGATAAGTAGTGATTGGGCTTTGAGTTGTAAGAATTTAGGCTTAACTACTAAGTCGGAGGTTGGACAAATATTTTTAACCAAGATTGATTTAATTAAGGCAATTAAACAGTGACATATAAAGAACTCATTACAATACAAGATTCAACAATCAACCATAACTTATTTACTGTTATAAGGTAAGCATGAACCAGCATGTCAATGGTATTTGCATAAGGGATATCATAAGATTTTTGAGCCATATGAGATTTTAAATTTGAAAGGGCCTCACGTATATCACAACCTAATGATTATGCAAACTCACTATCAGATTGACTCAGATTTTATTGTTAATAGTATGTTGACCATTATCAAAGTTGTAATAAGCATTAAAATTGTATCATTTCAAGCTGTTATCCATAGAGATTCTTTATATGATATCTTGTATAAAAAGGCTTAGGTAGCTAAATAGAAAGTATTGAGCGGTTGATTGGGCTCAATAAGCAAGTTAACTTTTATTTTTTATATAACATATTCACATGTAAAAATTTTAATTTTTTTAATAATTATGTTTAGATTTGATTGAATAAGTTTTAGGATGGTCTGCTTAAACCTTGACACTATGCATTGATTGACCTATATGAGTGTGTTCTTCCTTATGTTATCAAGGCTAGATTTTTTAGATCATTCAACTAAAAGGCATAAATGTCAATCACAATTTTAACAAAGATAAATTATGTCACCATATGTTCTACTTTCATGTTGGGAGATGACATCAATTCTACAAGTTTTTACCATACTAGTAAATCTTCCAATTGATAGAGCTTTTGTTATAGGCCCCATAACTTTTAATGAAGATAAATTATGTCTCATCTATTGGGACGAGTGTCTCCTTTCGAGTGATATAAAGAGAATTATATTAGATTGATATGGTTGAAGAAAAATTTTGAAACCCCTTAGAGGGTACAACGCGTGTTGTGTTGCATTATTATGCTAAAGCATATATAACACATATGTTTGGGGCCATGATCTTCACATGTTTGATAGGCAATGCAGTGCTATGTTACTTTTTTTTCAATGCTAGAAAATTCTGTTGTCATTTGTAATTATAATTGGGGCTTAACAATGATTGCTTATTTGTACAGCCAGCTATGTCACATATGAATGTTAGATGAGAAACAAATTGACAGCTGTTTATTATTCCTACAAGTATAATTTAATATTATATTTTATAACCAGATTTTTATTTTAAATATTTTCTAATATTTTAAATTATGAATATGTAACTATGATCGTGTGAGCATCTTCATCGAACATCCAAATGTTTGGAGAAACAAGTTGTTGGACACGGTTACGAGGAGGCGACTCCCAGTTGGAGATCGATAATAATAATTTTTAACATGTTACAAATATAATTTCTCAATCAAGAAATTAAATAAATTAATTGTTTGTCATGCGAGATAGGTTTGGCATGCGAGAAGATATCACATATTTACAAAGCGATGTTCATCTATTGAGTTAAATCTCTACATGTATTGATACATGAACATAACAAGGCAATTTCATCACACCACTATAGGAGCATATTCTAAGAAGTCCACATAATCCTCCACATCAGCCAACACATAATATGGATAATTATGAGTTTTATGCACTTAGATATAATAAATTGGTATGGATTAGTGTTTTTTTGTAACATAATAAAAATATTATTTTTATATTATAAATGATGATATATTATTTTGTTATAAATTAAATGAATCTTTTAATACATAAGGGTTAGAGAGCTGCTGCCACAGTTCATGATGCTACTGACAATGTTGAGCACGACACATTCAATAATTGGTTCTCATCGTGTCATTCTTCACTTGATAAGGTTGGGAAGGCTAAGTATTTAGACACTGCAAATAAGGCTAATTATCATGCACGACAATGATAAGTTCATAGTTCTGATGGTACAAGCTCATCAATAGGTTAATTAATTAATTAATTAGATGTAGTTTCATTTATATAATGAGTTGTGTTGGAGTTGCGATTGAGTATCTTTGATTATTAAATTACTTGCTATGAAATTGTGATTTGTGTTAAATTTGTTGTGATTCGTGTTGAATTGTTGTTTCTTAAATTGTGTTTTCATTGGCAGAGGGTTGAGAAATGCAGAGACACTTTGTTTTCCTTGGTCATGCATGTAGCATATGTGCGACTGTATACTGCATGGGTCGTGCATATACTACGTGTAAACTACACAGGTCGTGCATGTTGTATATGCACGACTGCATAGATTGCACATTATACTACATGCATGTACAGAGATTGCACATGTAGTACAGCGCATATCAATAGATCATGCATATATTACTTTCTCCCAACTATGTTAGTTCGGGAAATACTTTTTGCTGCTGCGTTAATCTAGAAAAAAACTATACTTACTACTCAAGATATACGATAAAAGAGGAACTATAGCTCTGACTTCTAGGGGATTATCATACATATTTGATAACGCTAATGTAATAGGGAGGCCCCCGTTAAGCAGATGATCTTTCTGTTTTTTCCCAGAGATTGGACAGAATCATTAATAAAGCAGGCAAACCTTGACGCAAGTGATCCTTGCAGCTTGTTGTCAAGTTACAATAAGCGACTAATTCCTTAGTTTCACTTATACTCTTTACCTAAAAAAAATAAAGGGAGAATGGGCTCTTGGTAAGACTAGCAAGTTATAAGGCATCTATTTTATACCAATCAGACTGGGACAATTTCCAAGTTCGTTGCCATAATGCAAGTACAAACCAGCAGAGGTTTTTCAGTTATGTGATGTTCATAAAGATTAAAGATTCAAGTTGGATAACAAAACAAGGAGATAGAATCAAGATGCCCAACTTGTACTCTTGCTAAGAAGCTGTAAAGCCGAGCAGAGAACAGGAGCAAAAGTTGAACCACATTTCAGTTTCTGCTTAGCACCTACCAAATCCGACTCTTTATTTAAATTATATTAACAGATGTGTTTCCCTGATCGGGAGTAAAAAGAATCATTACAAGCCTCCTATCAAGTGACAGTAGACAACTGTTTGTAAAACCAACACAATCAACTTTAAACACGGAATCTATTTTCTTGCTTTTGTTTTTGTATATTTTACAGCACTGAATCGTGGCACTATCTTAAATACAAAACAAAATATCATGGCATTCTTGAAACATAAAATAATGATTTTGGTTTTCACCTACCATTTCGGAACAAGTTGAAATCCCAACGGCGCAGCAAACCATCCATAATGTGGCCTGCTGGATTCCGTTCTACAGTCAATGTGGCTTTTGTATTACCTGACAAGTCACTATCTGTTGAGCTGTGGACACTTCCTGAAGTATCACTTCGAGAAGAGGTAGTTGTGCTTTCTGACCCCATTATGGATGACGGAGTGTCAAATGTAGTTCCTACAGATGCTGCACTTGTCGCGGGAGAAGGACCTTCAGTTGCTAAATTTTGGTCATTGACAGCTAAAGAGGAAGTCGATTCTGTCATTTGCTTTACTGAAGTGGAAGTTGGTGTATTCAAAGGATTGCCATGTTCTACAATTGAAGATGCATCCCCGCTATCTTTTTGTGAATATTTAACAGAAGCTGGACTGACACTGGCCGGTTGTCCCTCTGCATTAGGGTGTCGCATCTCCAAGTCCTTTAATGACTCAATTACTGCTTCCATGAACATCTGAAATATGCAGCAAGTCAAGTTTCAAAAAGATGAACATTTTGCACACACAACGTTCAGGACTCACCCTTTCTTCCTCCTCTATATCACATGGAAAACCTGCCAAGTCCTCCAGCTGGTATTCCACGTATTGATTGTCATCCATTGTTGTTGGAACATGTGGGCCATAAGGATGACCGTTGGATAATTCAAAGCTAATCATTTTGGACGATGATGGCAAATGATCATCACCAATTTCTTCATGCTGCAGCAAAGCATGCCAGAGTGTTACGAGTTATAAAAAAATATTAACTCCAGTCCCTAGGAAAGAGATGAGGTAGAACACAGCTCGAGTCATATGATTCATAGAGTGAACCAGCTGACCATTGTGCTAATCTGTCACTAGAGCATTCTGTTGCAAAGGGCAAGAGGATACCTCGACTTCAGATTGATGGTCTTTATGTTGAATATCCATAGGAACCTGAGCAGAATCAAAGTGATAATGAGCAGAAGCTCGTTGGAAATTGTAAGAAGTTCAACATAATACAGAAAAAATAATCCAAACCACTACTCCTTCCCGGTTTATGAAATTAGCCTAATTCCTTGCACAACTTTATCCCCATAAAGTGCAGGCAGCATTTGTCCTACTCCCCCTTCAGCAGAAGTGCATGGGGAGTGGAAAGAAGAGGACCATAAAAAATATTGATACCCATCAAACAGAACAATCCTTACTTTATGGAACAGTTAATTAAACCTATACTGCACCATACATGCCTTTAACCTTTAAACTAAGGGTTCTTTTTTTAGGGATTATTTTGACATTTCAAGCAAAAAACACAGAATATAATCACTGACCTCCATCCGACTCATAGGTGTTTTGGACCGAACTTGTTCAATGGCGTCTGCTGTACTGCTTGATGATGGTTCTACAACAAACAACAAATAAATAAGATAATGAAAAAAAGTTGGCAAATAAAGTTTAGACAGAAATCGTCAGCAAGATGCTAAGCAGCACAAGGTAAATGAGTCATACCTTTATACACAACTGAAGATTCTGGGTTATGGCCAACTTTATGCAAAGAGCTCCAACTATCCTGCAGGTAAAAACAATCATCAATTGGCAAAACAAATAGGAGATATGAAATCTAGCACTTCCAAATATTTCAGGGCTACAACCAGATGAATGCAGTTCAATTTACCTTACCAAAGTAATCATGCATTGTTTCAAAGTATGTTCCCCCCACCTCATCCTCAGGAGGTTGTAAAACATTGTGAAAAAAAATATTTATTGAATCAAAATAGAATTGTGGGCGTGGAGAGTTGTGATCTCCCTCAAACTTGATAATGTTCTTGTCTCCCTGCAAAATTTGTGCATTAAAAATCAAGCTCACAGAGTATTTATATATACAAAGTGCCAGGCAACAGAAATCAACAAACCATATGCAAGAGTTTCAAAAAACAGAAATGAGTAGCATACACATCACATTTGATGAGATTTCAATAAAAATCATTATAAAGGATCTTTGGGAGTTGTTCCTCCAATAAAGAGATTTTGAAGATATACAGAACATATATTTAATGTTTAGCACGACTAGGAACACTCAGAACTAAAATATGAAATCACTGGCCAAAATGCAGCTGTCAACTGTATTCAGGTAGCTTCCAAATTAACCTCAGACTGAGGTTTGGAGTACATATGACCAGAGTAGAACAGATTTCACTTATCATTTGTTAAAACTGAAAAAAATTCAGTTTACCATGATTACAAACTTAACAAAACGCCAGCATTAGAGCAAATTTTAAGAACAGTATATTTCTATCTGCAATAGACCACAACTACTTCTGAATTTTCGCCACTAAATGAAAGAAACTTACCATGTAAGCTTCAAATATACTTTGTGAGTGATGAGGGCGTATGAAATCATCATCAATGGCATGCCCAAATAAAACAGGAACAAAACATGATTTTGCCACCTGTAATACAAAAAAGTATAAAGGAATTACATTCTTGAATAACAGGTAATATGATAAAATTAACACAAAAGGCAGTTGAATGAAACACCATTCAAGTTTTTCATTCACTAAAAAAATTGTTTGCAGCTTCTTTCACATCTCTTTGTTAGACACTTGTATAAAATCCACTGGTAACAGCCCAAAACCAACCTACAACTATCATCAGCGTGATGAAGATGTCATGCCATATAGTCAGTAAAATTGAAGTAAAAATACAGTGGAGAGTCACACACTAGCTCATTTAATAGTGACTGTAATTTCAATTAACAAATTAGCTATTATTCTTTACTCTAAACTACGTATTAGCTTTCCATTTTGACCAAGTGGTTATCCCATACCATAAATACATGAAACTGATAAAAAAAAAAATAGAAGACATGTTGGATGGGACAACTACAAACATGAACAGGTTAATAATTGACTTAGTTATCATCCAGAAGCTTCAACTTGCAACACCCAATAAAGTAAAGCTGCAGGAGAGAGAGAACCTTGATGGTGTTCAGGTCCATTATGTCAAACTTTGCCTTTTTCTGAATAGATTTACGCATGTATTGGATAGCAAATTTCACCTAGAACAGGCAAGAAAAATAAACATAGTGAGACAACACGACAGCCATGACTAGAAGAACATTTGTGCACTCATCATTGCCTCAATTATCAATACATGTGCGTGATTTAAGGAGTCTGGTGGATGAGATTAGGGCAAAAACAATGAAGGGTGAAAGAACCTTCAATACACAATGGAAGGTTAACACTTACCCCAACAACAACAAAACTGACATCATAAGGTGCAAGTACAATAATGCAACAATAAAGAGCTGATGTGTAAAGAAGATAAAATTAAGATTCATGACGGGAACAGTAGAATGCCAGAAACATTAAACATGGCTATGCACCAAAGTTGCTAGACAATAAATGTTGATGGTAAAATAAACTACTGACATCATCTAGGTGCAAGTAGAATTAGATTTTATTAAGACCAAGATGATGGAAAAATTACAGGGTAGTAGAGCTGTTTCCAAGTAAAATAAATTACTGCCATCATCTAGGTGCAAGTAGAATTAGATTTTATGTAGACCATGATGATGAAAAAATAAGACCATGATGATGAAAAAATTACAGGGTAGTTGAGCTGTTTCCAAGTAAACTAAATTACTGCCATCATCTAGGTGCAAGTAAAATTCGATTTTATTAAGACCAGGATGATGAAAAAATTACAGGGTAGAAGAGTTGTTTACAATGAACCATCCAAATTCCAATAAAAGCCCAAAAGAAGAAGAAGAAGAAGATCTAAGCACAATGATATCACAGTAAAAAATCAAGAGGAAAGAGTTCACCATGCAAGTAAAAATCCTGTAAACCTTACTTGAGCCAGTAGTGCTGATTCCGGGGAAAATATCACTAATGTAGTTTCCAATTATTAACATTTCAGGAAAATTATGCAATTAATTGAAAAACTGCCATAATAAACATGCTTGTATGCTCGTTTATTTCCTGTTATTATAAATCATCGTACAAAATACACCAAGGCTGTGAATCAATGAATGATGTAATTCTCATAATGTGGCTGAATGTATCAACTTACAGTGAACTTGGGTAAACGGAATTTGTAAGTTTCCACAAGTTCCATCATTAGGTCAACCAAATCAGAAAACGGACTGTCAAGAACCATTCCAGCGATTGAGGGATCCTCAGCTCCATACATCAGGCTGTGAAATCAATGGTAGATAAATAAATGGGAAGGCCTTAACACTGCTACAGGTCCACGTGAACATAAACCTAGACTAATTACACAGCGGGAAAAAAAAAACAAAAGGAAAGGAAAAGAAAAATAGAGGTGAATGAACAGAACCTAGTGACAGCACCCATTGAACGGCCCCATAAGCCAATCAAAGAGACATTTCCATCTTGCCGCAAATAATTAACAACAGCCATGAGATCATCTTTCTAGAAAACAACCAAAGAATGTCAGATGGTGACTTTCAACATTGGAGAACAGCAATTGCCAATATAACAATAAATGTTCATGTGGTGTCTAAACAATTTCTAGGAGATTAACAAATGTTTTGACAATCAATGGAAAAAAAGACGCAGTTACTCAATGAGCATCCAACTTCCATCAAATGTTTTTGATAAATTGCCAGAACTTACTTCATTCCATCCTAGAGTGACATGATCTCCTCCAGAAAGTCCGGATCCTGAGAAATCAAGGGTGAAAACTGTAATATTTGAAGGCAACAATATAATAGCAGCTTCACTAGCATCAACCCTGCACCCACTGAAAAAATAAAGATATGCTACCAATTAGTAACAATCAGTTCTGTGAAACACAAGATTGAAGAAATCAATGCAAAATCTTAACTAAGTTGATCTTTCTATAAAGCTGTCAGTCACTCCACTCTCTACTCCATTTTCACGGGGGTAAACAAAAGGAAATATTTAGCACCAAGATAGAGAAAGAACTTTATTTTGGCATATAATATGCTTGTTGACTATAGAAAATTCTCTTTCAATTTAATCTGTTTTCTCATTCTTCATCATCCAAAATTTTGGGTTCCTACGAACACTAGAAGACTCCATCTATAAGGTGCTACAGACAGCAAGCTACATTACAATAAACCCTGATTAACCAGTTACCTGTTTCCATGACAATATATTACACATGGCAGAGGCTTTTCTTGGGGATTAACAATGGGCATGTAATGACTACATTGAAGAGCATCTCCCCTACCATTTTGAACCTGTGAACATTGAAAGCACCTTACACATAAGCCAACGATCACTTCAAATTTGTCAAGTTTCCAAGCAGGCATAAAGAAGACATCATTGATTTACTAACAGAAGGTCCATAGTTGTCAATTCCTTGCAGAAAAAAGTGCATAGAAGAAATAAATCTTTAATCCTCTTTTACAATTATAAGTCATTTTTCAATTGCATCACTTGCAATGTTTTCAATGGGAAATCATGAGAAAGGAAGGATCAAATAATTTTAACAATGTTTCTAATCTCTCGTGCATGTGAAATGTGGAAGTGTCCATGAGTAACTGAGTGTGTGGACCATGACTAAGTTGCAACTGCATTGCCCAGTCCTATATATTCCATTATCCTGGTAAGAAAGAGTGTAAAGAAAACAACTGGTCGCCTAACCCAGCAAAAAATTATGCTATATGGGTATATTGTAGGACCTCCGATTTAAAAAATTCACCTAAAAATTGTAACATGGATGACAAGTTACAAAGTATCAAAGATTCGGAAATCTTGATGAAAACTTCAGCAAATCTATATTAGGCTTGGTAAGTATGTGCAATTGCTAGGGTTACTTGTTTACTAGACTGTTTTTATATATATCTAGCTGATGACAATAGAAGACAGGACAACTAACATATCAGGGGTTTTTAGCAAGTTATTGCTTGAGATACTTGCCTAATGGAGAGGAAGACATAAAAATCAGACTAAGTACAATCAAACATAAAAAAAGACTTTTCCACACATATAGAGTGGCACTTACCTCCACATCCTTTCTTTGGTACCATTTTCCTTTCAACATGAACTCTTGATCCAACAAATCATGTTTTGGATTGTATTCAGCTCTACAGACCAAAAAAAGGACAGAATCATGAAAAAAATATAAACAAAGAAAATGTCCAATACATTTGACAGGTATCTAGTCAGCAAAAATTTTAATTTCCTGCACTTATTGCTATATACCAGTTATATAAGAAGTGCAGTGCGTAATCGCATCACTTCAGCATGCAACATACTCTAATGCCCTCATGTTCTTAAAGAGACCGATGCAACATTTTTTTCTTCTTCTTCTAAGGAACCAATTCTTAAATAATGAAAATAAAAACATATATGGAGCCAATGATGCGAAAATTTTTAGATATCAAACATACATCAGCTCACAAGAGGATTCATCTGATCTACAAGATGTCTTTGATGACTGAACTCAGTGTTTGACATTGACAGTGCGAGATTGACTTTAAACAGACATTTGACCTATAATAGTTCAGTGTCTATAAATTTAGGAACTTCATCTCATTCTCATCGAAATGGTTCAGCATCTAGTATCAATTATATCCAATTAAACTGCCAATTTAATGACTCCCAGAAAGTTCATTTGCTGTCTATACTTTCAATACCACGTGAAATACCCCAAAAGTAGAAAAATCAAGTTAATAAAAGCAAAAGAACTAAAAGGTCCTGATCCCCACATGCCAACCAGTCAAAACAACTACTGAAATTCAACACAGCGCATACAGAAACATCGATTAGCACCCTTCAACTTTCAAAAGAATACGAGAAATAGTGACAATATAGACTATCTGCTATGCACCATAATACGATTTCATATATAGAAATGAAAACTACCTGATACAATACACGGGTTGGAATCTAAAGATCGAAAGTGAGTAATCAATACATGGGATTATAAACATGAATATCACAACAACAACAAAATTAAACATAAATTAGCACAGAAAGATCTTGGATTCTGAACAAATCACACAAACAAAGTAAAGAGTCAAAGTTATATTATTTGAATCCCACTAATAAATCAAAATTAAAAATCCTTTTGGTTGCCAAGCAAACTGATAGAAAGGAACTAAAATCAAATTTGAATCTCATGCTGTTTATTATTTTATTTTAATGAGTAGACAAAAGAAATATAAAAAATAAGACTTTGGAGAAAAGGGTTTCCAACTTTCATCAAAAGCCAGATAGGAAACGACCAAGATTCAAAACGAAATCCTTCTCTCTTCCCACTTCTAATCATCAACCAAACAAACCAAAATCCAGATAAAAACCAATCAAATTTGAAGGGATGAAGAGAGATTTAATACCTGGGAGGCCGTATAATAAAGTTAACAAGCTGCTCCATAGAGATTCGAAACTGTAACTTTGATCTCTCTTATTACTGCTATAATAAAGTTAAAAGCTTTTTTGTATTGCTAAAAAAACAGAGAGAGAGAGAGAGTCATAGGAAGACAGAACAGTATGTGTATCTGTTTTATGTCGTGTATCTGTTTCTGTATCGGAAAAAAAAAAAAGATAGAGAGAGAGAGAGAGAGATGGTAGGCAGAGGAGGAGAGGGCTTCGTTTTTCTTGTTTCTTATTTATTAACTTGTTATTGTAAGCTGTTTTGTTTCTTCTATTCGTTGTTTCGGTGTGCAGGAGGTGGTTGGCTTCTGCAAACCCACGCTTCTTGTCTCTCTCGGTCTACTGGCTGGCTCTTCTCTTCTTACGTGTGTGAATGGATTCACGTGTGGAATTCTCAGGGGCATAACATCAGTTTCAAACGGTTCGGTTCAGACTAAAAAATCAACCCAAATCCTCTCCCTTTTTTTCCAAAATTTTGAACATTTAAGAGTGTAGTACGGTTATTTTTTAAAGTATTTTTTATTTTAAAATACATTAAAAAATATTTTTTTTATTTTAAAAAATCATTTATGATATTAGCATATCAAAATAATCTTAAAACATACAAAAAAATATTAATTTGAAGCAAAAAAAATAAAAAAATTTTTAATTTTTTTCAAAAGAATTACAAAATACAATGTCAAACATACCCTAAATAGATTAGTCTTTAATGAGCTATTTTATATAGGTTTTTATTTAATGGACTTTTAGTTTATAATTAATTTTTCGGTTTAGTTTGGTTTGATTTGATTTGATACGGTTTGGTTTTTTTACTTTTTAAAATTTAAAACCCGAACCAAACCAATTCTTTTTCTAACTTTTTTTTTAACCAAAATTATCCAATAAGTTTGAGAAACAGTTCAATTTAGTATTTCAGGTTGGTTTTTACTAATATTTCGAATAATTCAATTAATTTAATCACTTTTAAAGGGGTTTTGTTCGATCTGATGAGGCTTTAAAGCCCAAGTAGATCAATATTTTTAGATCTTGAACACAAAGAAAGCCTGTGGGTCAAAAGTATAAGCATAGATTCGTAAGTGTATACATGAGAACCGGCCATAAAGTGAGTGTACTTGAATCTGCTATAATAGACGTGGGATAATAGTTGTACTTGAAAAAGATCTTGAACTTTAACTGTCAAATAATTGTAGTTAATTTTTTAAAAATAAAAAAAAATGATGTGTACAAAATTTAAATAAAACAACCATTTAAATAGTAGTCCAGTGATAAGAGTTTGGAACCAAGAGGTTTGCTCCCTCTGTGATCTCAGGTTCGAGCCCTGTGGTTGCTCATATGATGGCCACTGGAGGCTTCCATGGTCGTTAACTTCAGGGCCCGTGGGATTAGTCGAGGTGCTATATATATATATATCCTTCCAACTCTTAAACAATGATATTAAACTCGGTCTAGTAGATTGGTTTTAAAACTTCTTAACATGATTTTTTTTTTACTTAGCTGGGAATTCAAGTCAAACCGTCTAAAAAAAATTTTATGTGTTTCAATCCATTTGACTTATCTAAAAACATTACAATTGGTAAAAATATGATTTAGTTTTTAAAAAAATATCAAGATGACATCTTAAAAAAAAAATTAAGAGGACGACATATTAGATTGGTTTGGAGTTAACATGTCAAATCCACGAACTAGATCATAAATTCCACGAGCTAGGTCATTACTTCGGACATCTAAGGTCATAGAAGGAATATTATTCTAAACCAAAAGATCCATCGATATGGATTGCCAGCCAAATATTCAGGAAGAAGAAAAGAAGGAACATCCCTGGGATATATTTTGATATTTTCAACCAAGAGGAACATGCAAAGGGCTACATTAAAACCCTATTCAAAGAAGTTTTGTCAGAGCTCACATCAACAAGAAAGAACAACCCAACACCAAACCTTTGCCACAACACCAAACCTTTGCCACGCAACCCTTGCTTGTTCAGAACTCAAGCCTGGTGTGCTTGGCTAATGGATATTATACTTTAAAACCACAAATCAAATGCAAGATCAGATCAAATGGTAGGGCAGATTCTTGAACATATAAAATTAATCTAGAGAGAGGATTTCTTGAAGTGGGAAGAGCATAAAGGTTGAAAAGGTCTGGTGGGTTTCAAAGGCTACCAACCAACATGGAAGGTAGTGAGTAATACAATAAGAGGTCACTTAATGCAATGACAATGACAGCATGCCTTTCTTACAACTGACATGATCTGATTTGAAGGAACAATATCTTTTTAACAATATCTTTGTTTATAAGTGTTTCAAAATTGTTTTTAAAAATAATTAAATTTTTTTAAAATTAATATTTTTTTATATTTTTAAATCATTTTAATGTGTTGATATTAAAAATAATTTTTTAAAATAAAAAAAATATTATTTTGATATATTTTTAAGAAACCGTTTGGGAACGCGGTTAGAAATATACCGTTTGGAAACGCGGTGTAAACCGCGTTTTCAAAAAATCAAATTTTTGTTTTGTTGCACCGTGTTCCTAAAAAATTCAATTTTTTTTAAAAAAATTTAATATGGTTTGTATGTTTTGGATTGTTTTGATGTGCTGATGTTAAAAATAATTTTTAAAAAATAAAAAATATCATTTGCATGCATTTCAGTACAAAAAATTATTTAAAAAGCAACTGCTACCATACTATCAAACATACTCTAAATAAAAAACATTTTTAAAAAATAAAAAAATATACATACATTTTAATATAAAATATTATATTAAAAGCGATCCCTCCCTTTGCTATTGACATTTGATTAAGATGTAACTCCGAGATCCAGCGGTGGCACTCATTATCACTCCCGTCAATGATCAAACATTTGGTGCTTGGATGAGGTGTTTCCACAGAACTATAAAAGGAAAATACACCGTACAACTATCTTTCTTAATTATAAGCATGGTGACGGAAACCATCTTTAGTGAAAAAAACTGGATGGTTATAAAGAATAGAAAGAGACACTTCCGTCAGTGTATAAGCTATGGATTTATTGATAGGAGTTTTAGATTAATTGATAACTTAATCAATGATTTAAATATCAACAGAATATTCATGTTGAAAAAGTTGTCAACCAATATGTTAGTAAATATTATTGATTGAATAATAATATGTAAGAATATGTTTGTTTTTAGGTTTTAAAAGTGTTTTTGAAAAATTTTAAATTTTTTTCTTTACTTCAAATTAATATTGTTTTGATATTTTCAAATCATTTTGATGTGCTGATGTCAACAATAATTTTTAAAAATAATAATAAAAACTTTATATTGATGCATTTTTAAACGAAAAATACTTTGAAAAGCAACCGCTACTATACTCTCAAACAACCCCATAAAATCGATGGACTCCTCGACAGAATCACCAATATAAATATTATTTTGCTGAATCTATCGGTCAATATAAAAACAGTTTACAACTCTTTATAATTCTCCAAGAAAAATAAGCCTACATTATCGACGGATTCACCGACATAATATTTACATTCGTCGGTGATTTCATTGGTATTTTAGTAATTTGTTTTTTTTTTAATACATGCTTATTTGGATCAAATAATTTGACATTAAATAACATTAAACATCTAAACTAAATTGAAAAACACATTATATATTATTAATTTAACTATAAAAATCAATTACAAATGTCTATATATATTTAAAAGAAGTTGAAGTTGTTGGTGGAGGTGGAGGGGGAGGGTGAGAAAAATCTCGTGGAAGTCTATAAGGGGGGATAATGAGTGGAGAAGTATGTCATCATCTCCTCCTATTGCTTCCTACTTTGTTCTTCATACCAGGCCTCCATTTCAGCCCTTATATTGGTCATCATAGTAGCAATTCATTCTTGAACCAACTCCTTAACGGCTAGTGATAGCTTTCTTGGGCTAAATTGTGGGTTGCCTATGATTGAGACACTACAACCTGGCCTCATATCTCGGGCAGTAGTCATAGGGATACCATAAACTCGATTCCTATGGGGTCCATTGGTTGCTCAAACCTCTAACCGCAATTTCAAACCATATTCCGGATGGGTTTAAAGGGTCCTCGCCGTGTTTGGTGCTTCTATTGTTCCTAAAAAAAAAATTAAACAAGTCAAAGTTGTCAATAAAGAACATTAATCCAAAAAATATACAAAATATTTCAAAGTTACTTACAACAAACGCCCCATCTTAGATGTCCATGAATTTTTACACCCCTTTCTGTCTATCCTCCCTCTATATATGTGTTTCCATATATAACTCTATCTCAAGCTATGTAGCTTGCAAAATAAATCATTAGTTAAATATTGTCACAAATAATACTTAAAAATAAAATAAACTCTTACAATTTGTCGGTATACTTGTTAATGGAACCATGAGTCTTTTTATTTATGTTCAAGGACCCACTCCGTGACCGCCTCCTAAAACCCTCTAACATTAAGAACTTTAGATATCTCTTCTGATTGCTTTCACTGATGTGGAAACGTCTAAAATTTTTCCACATCGCAAAGTCATCTTGCTCAGCTCTTTTCTTAGTGTAGGTGTGTGCATCATACCAGAAATCATGCAACTAGATTCAAAAATTTGTTCAAATAAAAAAATATAATGAAAAATAAGATTATAATCTTATAAAAAATATAAACTTCACAAGTTAAAACTTACCTAGTTATGCTATGATTTTTCCAGACTCGCCTGACAACCCTGGAATTTGCAGCATCCCACCAAGATTTTTCCTTATAATCATTTTCGTAAAATAATTAGTTTCTAAATTTAAAAAAAACATGTATATTAACTACAAGTATTGATAATATATGTACTAACATTAAACTTTCCCAACCAAGCCTTAATTATAAGCATCCATTATGGATGATCTTTAAGTTGTCTCCATTGAAACAAAGACACTCCATAAACACTTTCATTGTCAATGTTATCGTGTGCACAACTTCCATATTTATGAACTTGAAAATTAATTAATTAACTAAATAAACATTTACTCATTAAGTTGATGTTATCTATGAGGAGAAAATAATAATTTATATGCTTAAATTCGACTTCTATTTCGCTATAAACTTGTTAGAATAAGGATCTCTAGCAAATAAGATGTCAGATCTGTAACTCATATTCATGAGCATACATCATTAGTATGTGCATTTGTGTCCTTTCATGATCGACACCTAAATACACTGCAGACTCAACACTACTACTTGAAGAAGTATAACCGCTTTGTCCTAACCCTGAATTTTTTCTTGGCATCTAAACAATATAACTAAATAATCATATTTAATTAAATTCTCAATCTATGGTTTTTGTGCATCTATCTATTTTTAAAAAAATTTCAACAACACCTCCCCTATACGAGACCCTACCTAAATGTTTTCAGAAATACAGAAAATCACATTCTCAAACCATCTATCATATATAATGTAACTTAGAGATCAATTTTCAATATAATTTATATGATTTTTCACATGTCCATTGTTATACCAAACACACAACTTCCATAATATTCTTAGAAAATACCTTTCAACACAATTTGCACAACTCCCACAAACCATTATCATGTATTATTATAACCCAGCAACAATAACAAACAAACCAATTAACATTCTAACATAAAAATCACATGAACTCTAATTTCAAGAATTGAAAGTTTTCCAATTATTTACATGCATTCTCATAACCCAACAACAATAATAAATAACCTAATTAACATTCTAACATAAAAATCACATGAACCCTAATTTTAAGAATTGAGGGTTTTCCAATTCTTAATACATTTGACCCAATTCAAACCATTTACATGCATTCTCAAACCCAACAATAATAATAAACAATCTAATTAACATTCTAACACAAAAATTACATGAACCCTAATTTCAAGAATTTAGGGTTTTTCAATTTTTTAATACAATTGATCTAATTCAAACTATTTGCATGCATTTTCATAACCCGATAACAATAAAGAACTCTATTAACATTCTAACATAAAAATCACATGAACCCTAATTTCAAGAATTGAGTGTTTTCTAATTGTTCATACAATTGACTCAATTCAAATCATTTACATGCATTCTCATAACCTAACAATAATAGTAAATAACTCAATTAACAGTTTAACATAGAAAACCACATTCACCCTAATTTCAAGAATTGAAAATGAACATGAAGTTGACAAAATGACTAAAGATTAAACTTTTTATGGTGGATAGAGAGAGATTCGTCATTGATTCTAGGGTAAGAGAAAGCACTGTTCAATGATGAAGCTTAACAAAATATAAAGAGATAGAGGAGAGAGATGGAGGAAATGTGGAGGTTTATGGGGAATAAAGGAAAAATAAAGGGTTGCTCGACATATTTGGGTTTCAATTCATTAATGAAATTTTTTTCGGTAAGTCTATCAATGATTTACCATGTCAACACATCACTGATAGACTCTTCAATGAATTTTTTTAAATTCATTAGTGAGTTCGTTTGTCATTTTAAGAGTTTTTTTTAATATTTTTGAAAACCCTTTAAATTCACTAATGAATCTTCATTTTTCAATAATTTTGTTGGTCAGTTCCAATATCATGAATTCCTCCCCAAATTTTTTTTAATTCTCTGACTACTTTAGTGTCCATCATTGAGTATTAAATTCACCAATGAATGTTAGTTCATCAATAAGTTTGTCGGCTAGTCTAAGTTCATGAATTCCTCCAAAAACTCTATGTAATTCTCTGACTATTTTAGCATCCATTAGTAAGTCTATCGGTGAGTATAAAATTCATCGAAGAATGGTACTCTAGTGGTAAGTCTGTCAATCAATCCAATTTCATGATTTTTTCCCAAACTCTCTGTAATTCTTCGACTATTTAAAGTCCGTAAATGAATATGTTTTAGATTTAAATCATCAGAAAATTCATCAACGATTATTTAATAATTTTATTAAATTTATGTTAGTGATTACGTTGGTGAATTTAAAACATTTATTTTTTTAATATGTTGTTTATAATCCAGATCCAACCTAATTATACAACAACAACGGTAACAAAAACAACAACAATAATTGATTCAACAATAACTCATTAAAACCTCAACCACAATAATAAAATCTTGATAAATGTAAAACATATAATGCATTATAAAATAACAACAAATATTTTAATTACATAATGATGTTTTACATCCAAAATCAATTCAAATCCTTTTTAATCAAAATCTTCCTCATCTTCATTTTTCATCATCTTCATGACCACCACCACCATCATCTTTGTTGGACTGAGGTTGGTCGGTCTCTTTAACTTCATCCACTTTTGTATGTTCACTAGTACTTAAAAAATCGTTTAACTCGTCAATATTAACATAAACATAAGTATTCTTAGCGACATGAAAATTTAATTTTCTTCTAACTCGATAGATGGAGTAACTCAATATGGATCAATTAACTCATCTAGTTAAAATGCATCTTCTCTTCCAATTACCATTACCATCTTTAACAACTTGGACATGACTTCTAGATTTGATTTCACAATAGATAACCAATCAAATCTATTACAATTCTTTCTAAAGCAAGGACTGTATATGTAATACACTTGTTAGCATTGTTTAGAAAATACAAATACCTCTTTTATTAATTTCAACCAAACCATGGTAATGATCTACTCTAATTCCTCTATCAGTATAATACCAATAACATTTGAATAAAAAAACTATATTTTGTGCCCTATGATATTGCAATTCCATTACCTTTCTAACCTGCCATAATAATCAGTTTTAAACTCATTGGAAGTTGATTCCTTAACATAAACCTTACTATTATATGTATTTCTACCCTCTCCATACTCTTCAGTATGAAAAATATATCCATTGATGAAATATCCATTATAACATTGGACCTTTCTTTCAGGACCTAAATATAGTAATTTCAAACTACCAGCATTACCTCCCATATTATACACTTGGTTAAAGATAACAACTATTAACGGTTGATGAAAAAAATTAAGTAAATGTATTCTTATTAAATTTATAAATTATTACATACTTACTTGTGTTTTAAACCACGTGGTGAATTGTTAATTTTGTAATTTAAAAATTTAAGCTTCAGTAAGATATAGTGATACTGTTATTTTAAGATATGAGTAAGATATTGTTAACTAGTCAACATATATTTTAAGGTCAAATTCGGACCTGATTTAGTTCGTATCATCCTTCTTTTTTAAAAAAAGATTTGACATCGAATCTATATCATGGAAAACATCTTCTATAGTAAACAAAATCAATACCAAGCTGAAGTATAGTATTATCATCAAAATCAACATCACTCATTTTTGCATTATCAACCACAAACTCATCAACATTAGTGTTAACTTGCCTAACAACCCTCCTAACATTAAATTCTCTTTACTCATGCCTAATTTGAACCCTATCATAATCTTTAAAATGTTGCATCTCTAACCTATCTTCAAATTCATTAGCCATTCGATTCATCTATTGATTCATAATGCATAGTTGTTTGCCTTCGACATCTTTGAATATGAAAATTGGTTAGTTGACAAGAAATACATATTCCCCACCCACTCCATCACGTATGTACATTCCTCTCATACTTCACTCAAATATAGGCTTTTCACTCAATTATGCTCGTTACACCTTTTTCCTTTCGCCTTACCTTTTTTTGACTTTCACAGAACTGAAATCAACACCAAATATAACATCTATAGTGGCGTATCCAAATATGTGTATACGACTCAAGAAGCAAGAAAAATATAAAAATAAGCAAAGAAGAAACTATGATTATAATTTTGCGAGTAACAAGCAAAAATGTATGAAAAATGGATGTTTTTGAAGATGCGAAAGAAAAAAAAAAGATGAAAAGGTTATAGATAAAGAATTTATATAACACCTAAATATATCAATTATGATGTTATTATATTAGTCATAATTGAAAAATAACAGTAGCAAAACAAGTTTGAATTACTGAGGTGAATTAGACCCGTTAGTACAAGTTCCAATCTTGAATTTATTTTCTATAGCAAAAGAACACCAAATGACCTCAAATTTTATGTGGAGTGCGATTAGAACCTTAAAACAAATTATATAAAATTTGAGAATTTTTTGAATTTATTTGACAAGATTTGTCTAGCAACTTCAACCCTTTGAAATAATACGTTCTTGAACTCCTAACCCCAAACTATTAATAATTTATTTGATAAAATTGTTAGTTTTGGGACAAAATATTAATTGTGCATATGTGATGATGATTTGTGATTGATTGAGTTGTTAGGACAAAAATTATCAATTTGTTTTTTCTAGTATGACCAAGTTTCTAAAAAATAAATTATATTTGCATAATTTAGTATACTAAAAAATAAAAAATAGTCTTTTTTATTTTGGATGTATATTGGATTTAATAACTAGTTTATTAAAGCCATGAGAACTTGGCTTATATTTTAAAAATACCAAAAAAAAAATTTATTTTAATATACAAGATTATTAACTTATATGTAATATATATTCTAGATATTGAATAAAAAGACAGTTTTTTTTTTTATGTTTTGACTCTAAAATGACTATGCTTGATCCCTAAACCTATGGTCCACTCTATAGGGGTGAACCAACTTTAATTATTAGACAACTCAATAATTAAAAAACATAACAGTATCTTAGTTTATATTAGACACATAAACATGGCATCTTATCTTAGGTAAGATGTACCAGGGGTGATATATCCTCCCTATACACAACTAATCCCTTTATTCAGACTTTGAGACGAATTAGGGTTCTAGTGACCAAAATACTAGGTGGCGACTCCAATCCCATTTCTTATATATATATATATATATAAGAAACAAGAATTCCTTGTTATTTTCACTCATTACCATAAAGATCCCACTCCGGGAGGATGATAGACGTGATGCCACACATGTGCGACAAAATGACGACTCCACTAGAGACAACAATGGACTAAAAAATTTTTGTTTGTCTGATGTTGTGTTTTTTTGTAGTCTGTAAATTTTTATTCTCTTTACACTTTAAAAATTTACTGCTTTTTGTCCATCATTTTTATTTCAACATGCATTTTTTTTTGTACATATGGCACATGCATTTGCATATTGGATATGGATTAATATCTTATGCATAACTTGTTTTAATTTTTTAGAAGCACATACAAACTTCTAAGTTAGGTAAGGGATTAACAATTTGTCCTATGACTATCAGTCAGTGTTCAGATGCGTGAAACACGCAACTCATATTTAAGTGTCTGTTTTGTAGTTATGGGCATATATGCTTTAACCATTTCTTGCAACACCCTCATATTGTCTTTACAAAGATCGTCACTAGGTAGATCTGAGACTTTTTTGAGATCAGTAGAAAACCTACCCATGCTTACTTAATAAATAGAACTTGTCCTTAGGTTGTATGTACTGCCTGTAATTTGCATCCAGGTAAGCCTAACCATGTTAACCCTATATTACAGGATTCCGAATCGAAATCATGAATTCCATAAAGTATCTATCTTTTCAAGAATTCAGGCAAGAATCTAAGCTGACACAAATAGCTGAGAGAAACTATCTAAGAATTGATGCTAGTAGATTGTCATGCATTACTAAGATAAATCATATTGTAAATGACCTGGAGAAATTGCTATTTATTATGGGGTACATCAACGAGACCCTCTTTAAGAGGTGATATGAGAGGATTGCAAGTTAATAAGGCTTTCAATACAAGTAACAGGTGTAAAAGCCCTATGAAATTTTTAGGATCCCAATTACATGTGTTTTACTTTTGGAAATGTCGATATGACACCTACCTTAGAGGAGTATTAAAGGATCCTATATTTTTCAAATAATAGCCATACGATCTACCTTAGATGGAAATTCAAAGACACAACTTCAGAGGTAGTCATGTTATTATGCTTAAGAAAAATCAACTAGTGTAAGGTAGCTAATAGAGGATTTAAATGGAAAATCATCGAAGCACGAATGAAGGAAAATGTTGAGAAAGGCAAATTGGGAGATGAACAGTACAAGTTAGTGGCCTTTGCCATATTTGGTTTAGTTTTGTTTCCATATGAAATTGGAGTCATCAGTTTAGAAGATATGAATGCCTTCATAGAGTATGAGCATGACTGAATCAACCCTTCCACTGTAATTTTGGTTGAAACGATGCTATCACTTAACCATTGTAGGATGCATGAAAAATGAACTATGAGATGTTGTGTTTTGGTGTTGTATCTATGGATTATCAATCATATCGAAACACCAAAAGATATTTTCAATAGCTTTTAGTGGTTTGATCTTCGACCATTAAAAATTATTATAGATGAGACTTGGAAGAACTTGGACAAGGAAGCATAGGTAGAGAAATATACTATATTACCATAAAGAAACTTCAAGTGGAAAGCACCATGGATGAACTATGCAATCTGTATAATGAGTTATGGTAACAAGATATGGGATCCTTTGATTGGTGTAATTGAATACTTTAGTTATGCACTTGCGCTTGTAACAAGATAACTAGGTGGAATACATTATGTAAAAAGAACTTTAGGATTAGAAGATTTCACTGGTTTATTCAGATGTTAGTCATCCCTCAAAGAAATGGAACTTATTTGACAAGATTGAGAAAGGCTTTTATTGGTGAAGAAAGAAGAAGGAAATGGGGTTGAATTCTCATTCAATCAAAATTATATAATTTGAAGAAATAAAGAGCTTTTTAGGATGATTGGAAATTCAAAATAAATAGTGAAACCACCAAAAATAAAAAGGATTGATAATGAGGAAGAGTTGAGAAAATAGCTAGAGAAGGTTATGGTAGCCGAAGACATAGCCAAAGGTATCCACGATGAGTTGAGAACCCAAATAGCAAGTATGATGAGCTGCTTAGCAAACATATGAGAAAAAAAGTTAGCCAAAGTCAAGAGGTCATCCAAAGAAAGGATAAATACCGATAAGAAAATATTAGATTCCTTGAAAAAAGAAAGAGACAACTTTAGGAAGAAGTTAAATGTTGAAAAAGAGAAAAGCTAATACTAATAACATATGAGTGCCATCACATCCTTTATTAGGAACATAACAAATAGAGGAGATGCTTTGTATGAGTAGTGATGTATAGGGCCTTTGAATTTTGAAATTTTCAAACAATGTATGAACTCTTTTATTATTTATGAGAGGGTCACAACTCATCTTTCTTTCTAATGTGTTTTGGGATTCAACCATGATAAGAACTTGGCAAATGCTCTTTTACAACAACCAGCTGGACTAAAAAATCCTGCCCAATGAGCTATGGAATTCATGATTCAGTTTGGAAAGGCTAATCCATATCTAATATACATTGGCATATGCATCATGATCATACATTTAATCATGTATTTGTTTATAAATCATCACATACATGTACAAGTTGAAATATAGGTCCCCGGAAAGCTCAAATTCACAAAGCTTGCAACACCCAACTCCGACAGAGAAATATGGAAGATGAAGAATGTGCTCTCTGTGACGCCCACTTCCAAGAATAAATGGATTCCTTGAAGGTTAGCATGGCTCGTATCGTTAGCTTACTTGAGCAAACGCTCAGAAATATCTTTGGCAAAGGCCTGTCCAATTAGACCATCACTTATGCTTAAACTCAAGCAACAATTTAGCCTGATGAAAGGATGGGTGAATAGGGTTTGGAACCCCATCACAATGCAACATTTGTACAATTAACAATATTGGCACCAACCTTTGCAGCTATAGATGCATTTTCCAACAAATCTCATAAAATGAAATCATCTTATGACATTGATTAGGATAAGATAATAGCGTTGGAAACTAGAATAAAGGCTATTGAAGGGGTGGATTTGTATGATCCTATATAAGCCATATAAATGAGTCTAGTTTCAAACATGGTTGTACCAAAAGAATTTCGTGTTCTCGAGTTCATCAAATACACTGAAACCCAGTGTCCTGTCACCCATTTCAAATCTTATTGCAACAAAATAGCAGAAGTAGTGCGACCAAAAACTACTGATGCATTTCTTTCAAGATAATTTGAGTGGGGTAACGCTGAGTTGGTATATGAGACTAGATAGCGTGAAGATCTAAAGATGGAAAGATCTAATAGATGCTTTTATTAAGCAATATAAATACAATATAGATATTGCCCCTGACAAAACTAGTATGTCTCATCTGAAAAAAAAGAAAAAAAAAGAGGATAAATAAAGCATGAGAGAGTATGCTAAAAGATGGAGGGATGTGGCTATACAAGTACTTCCTCCACTCTTAAAAAAAATGGTTACCTTATTTTCAAATACGCTTAATGTGTCATACTATGAGCATGTGATAGGTAGTTTAGCACAACAATTCACCAACGTTGTAGCCATGGCCGAGCGTATAGAGAGAGGGATAAGAAGTGCAGAATCTCTATGCCCACTGAGAAAAAAGGCTTTAAAAGGAAGAAGAAGGATGTCAATCACATCGAGGGTGGCTAAAGAGATAAGAAAACCCACTTTCAAAACTACAGTATCCCATCACCTTCATCCCAGATTGCCAACATGAATTTTATCTCTCCATTCCTTGCCAAAAAACCTGAAGACCAAAATAACCAAGTCAACAACTAAACCAAAAACATACCAATGAAAAATGACCAAAGAGTCTAAGAACAACTACCCTCATTGCCATTACCTTTAAACAAGATGTACCAAAAGCTGCTGATTTGAGCATTAGACAGGCAGCCCAATACCGCTCACACCGTTGCAGCCACCCTACCCCAATTGGTATAAGCCAAACCTTACATATGAGTACCATGTTGGCATTGCAGGGTATAACACCCATACTTACAATGCCTTCAAAGAAAGCTATGGAGGTTAATTAAAGCCAGATGGATAATGTTTGAGGAGACCCAGAATGTAAATATAAACCATCTACGTAATTATGCCTCGGGTAGTGGGTCGGTAAATGCACTAGAGGCAGTCAACCTAAGGACCTTAAAGGTTTTGCTGGATAGAATTTATGAAATGCTAGCAAAAATAGGGTACAAGAAAGGTATTTACAAAGAAAGACTAACAAGTAGATATTTCTATAAGTATCACGGTGAAGAAGACCATATGATCAACCAGTGCGAATGCAAACCTCTAAAACATGAATGCATGAGATTAGATAAATAGAGAAAAATCCATAGGTAAAATACAAAAGCTCTAACTTGAAGTATGAAATAAACATACGTGAATAAGGAGAAAATTAAGACCTAATGTGAGAAAGGCAAAAGAGGAGAAGACTAAATTGAAAAGACATGAACAAGTGAGGGATGAAAACAAAAAAAACCCATCAACCCTAAGAGAAGAGTGGGGTTGATGGAAGAAAATGGAGAAGGAAAAAGAAGAGTCACTCATCTCTCAGCACTTTCTCTCAATAACAAGTAAAGAAAAAAACATATGCAATCAAATATATGAGAGCAAATAAGAGGTTTGAGTGAAGATTTAAACATAAAAAACAAAACAAATTGAGGGAGAAGAACAGAAGAGGTTGGCGATAGTAGGGGGAGATGAAGAAAGGCTGGAATATTTGAGGGAAAAGGAGTTTTAAGGAGAAAAAAACGTAGCTAAGACAAACCTAAAACTTTCCTTGAGTAATTTCAAATATGTTGGGTAAGTTTTATACAAAAATATTAGCTCTTATATTAGAGTTCTTGAGGGATTTTTCTGGGTATATTAAAGGTGAGGATGGAGTGTGAAGGAGAGATGAAGAGGGCTTGATAATGTTTTAACTAAATTGAAAAACAAGATGACTAAGAAAAGGCTTGAAAGCCTTCAGCCAAACATGAGAAAAGGATGGGGGGAAATGTTTTTGATGCTAAGTTATGCATACATGTTAAAATAACAAGTGTAGGATCCTACAAGAAACTATGGTGTGCTAAAACATAAACATATGAACAAATCCTTATGATGCATGCTATTATGAAGCTTAGCTTTTAAATGATTGTAATTCCATGTGTGATTATTGATGTAGAAATGATATTTTTTTTATGTAATAGTGATAAAAGAAGGAAGGAATGCATGAAAGTGATGGTTTATGTGTTGGACATATAAAATCAAAAATCTGAACTGTGTTGTTAGCCAACTTATGACAAAAACATTGACCTAGTTAAAGGTATAATTTTGAGTGTTTCCCTTCATGAACATTGAAAAATTGGATGATAAATTTTAATTAGGACTAGAATCCTCTAAATCAGAGTTATAGAACTCTAGATATTGGTAAAACCCCGAAGACTGTTCAGACTAGAAAATTCTGGACATAATGTATCGGACCTTAAACTTAAAAGTTAGGTTTACATATGAGAAAATTTGAAGTAAATGTCTTAATGAAACATGTGTTCCATTATGTTAACTTTCATAAGGAACAAACCTTAATCCATTTGGAGTCATATAACTCCAGATATGAATAAAACACTAGGGAGAGGTCAGGCTGTACGTTACAGGATAAACCCGCGAACCATTGTATGTCGATAAATTTAAGTGTGTCAATGAAAAAAATGGGTTTAACCCTCTTCATCAAAGTTGTGTAATTGTGTCTTAGCCTACTAAAGCAATAAACCCCAAATGAAACCGATTTCTACAACTCTGGTGGGGGGGACACTAAATAGTGTTTTAGTGCACTTGTCATATATTGTTTGAATATAATGAGTTTGAGATGAAATTAAAAAGAAGTAATTCTTGTATAAAGAATGAGTATGTAAACTTGTTGAAGAATATACTAGCGGAAAAATATTCGTATGGTACAGGAGGAACACCAGGCACAAGATCTTCCATTGGAGGAGCTCTCTCGACCGGAAAAGAAGGTAAGTGAAATCTTGTCTATAATAAATGAAGTCAGATCTGAATTTTTGAATTCATGATAAATACTGAAACATGAAAGTGATGTGGATAAATTATGAACATAATGTAAGATTGATGTAATTGAAATGATTTTGTAATGAACGAAAGACTAATGTGGAAATCGTTTCCGAAGTTATCAAAAGCTTACAACTCATGAGGTTAAGTCTGAAATTTATGGATTAGTGATGAATAAAGAACATGATAGTAATATGGATGATTTATGAATATAATGTGAGGTTAGGTTAGGTAAAATTTAGTGCTTTTTTAAAGAGCAAAATCCAATATTAGGATTGTTTTTGAAGTCTTGGAAACCAATGAATTTGAATTGCTTTTGCAATAAGCAAAAGCCAATATTGGGATTGTTTTTTAAGTCTCAGAAACCAATGAATTTGAATTGCCTTCGCAATGAGCGAAAGCCAATGTTGGGATTGTTTTCGAAGTCTCGAAAACCAATGAATTTGAATTGCCTTTGCAATGTCGAAAGCCAATGTTGGGATTGTTTCTAAAGATTCGAAAACCAATAAAATTGTGTTGCCTTTGTAATGAGCGAAGGCCAACATTGAGATGTTCTTCTGAGGATTTTGGAAAAACATTATACTATAAAAATTTGTATGGTGTAGTCATTGCAAAAATTTTGGGTGATCTTACATGTTAGATGATTTATGAGTATGTGTGTATATATTCCATGTACTTGTTGTGATAGAAATGACCATCATTCATGAGAACTCCTATAATACTTTATAAGAATAATGAGTGCTCTCATTTTCATTACACTTAAAAGTGAAACTATGACCATAATATGAAATTTTGCTTGATTAATTTTTGTTGCAGGACCTTCACACATTGGTGGACCAAATAATTAGGCGATAGATGAACTCCAAGAGTTTTATTGTGCATGTAATAGATTTTGTAACTTAAACAATAACTCCTTCCTTCATAATGATGTTATTCTACATGTATATCTTATGTAATGAAATCCTTAGACAAATATCTTATGTAGAATGATAACTAAGTATTTTTCGAAACTAATTTATATGTGTGTTTAGACTAATTTGCTCTATCTCTCTCTCTCTCTCTCTCTATATATATATATATATATATATATATATATATATATATATCTCCTAGGATAATCATGCATGAGTGATTTAATAGGGTTTTTTTTTTTCTAATGTATGTTTTGAGTTATATTCGTACAAGTATGTATGATATTAACACTGAAAGATGAAATGTATATATGATGTTGATAATGATTTTGAGGTTGAGATGACATGAAATAGGTATTAAGATGAATGATCTATATGGTTATAAGGATTTTGAAAAGTAGACAATTGTTGATAACTTGGCATGTCCAATTATAGGGGAAACTCTATCGAAATTTTGGTAGAAATTTTAGTGAGCCTTGTATGAATTTGGTATTAAAAAAAAATATCATGTTTTTCTTTTCCTATACTATGGTTGATATGTTGTCCTGGTAACTGGGATGTTATAATTTTGGTATCAGAGCCCTGGTTAGGGTTCTAGAAATGATGTGGTGATAAAATGAAGTGCAAATAAAATAATGATTATTTCGATTATTGATAGGAAGCTAAATGGTTGTTTCATGATGGTACATACACGTAAAGGAAAATGGTTAGACCATCTTTAGGATAAGAACAGACAGACTCTAGTGATGAGGTGAGGGATCATGAAGTTGATCTATTGGATGATACTGCATCCCATTCACCAAAGAGTCAACCACAAGTGGCACCAAGAGAGCCACCTATTCAGAGAGGTGCACCGCTGGTGGCAGCTCAATCAGAAAGGGCTCTACTTACAGCACCACCAGAGACATCTCCTATGTTGTCAGACCCTGCTTATTTTGAACAACTAGTCAAGGCTATTCTGTTAGGTATAATAGTGGCTACAAGTTCAACCAGTTGGGAGACCACTCATACCCTGATCCATTGGGTCAAGAACATAAATGATATGGGATGTCTACCCTTTTTGGAGGACAAGAACGCAGAAGTCACTGGACAGTGGCTTTGAATGATAGAGAAGTCACTTACTCAGATTCTCGTGCCTGAAGAGATGAGAGTGAATTGTGTGGCATAACTGTTGGTTGAAAATACTCAAACCTGGTGGATCGTAGTGATAAACCATAGGGCAAGAGAAACACTTGTATGGGCCAACTTCTATAGAAAGTTTGAAGTCAAATACTACTCCCGACAACATCAGAGAAGAAAGGAACAAGAGTTCTTAGGGTTGAAGTAGGGAACCATTACTGTGGGACAATATGAGAGATGTTTCCAAGACCTCTCCACTTTTGCCATTGCACTACTGCCTACGGAACAACACCAAATTGAAAGGTTTTGGGATGGTCTCTAAAGGGAATTGAGAAAGGGATCAGTAACTTTCCAACCTCGCATCATGAGGGGGTTGGTAGAGGTGGCCCATACTTTGGAGTTAGTACTAAATGAGAAACAACCTTACACTAGGAGACAGAAGGGAGTTGAGGGCATGAAAAAGAAAGGAGCCTATTCTTGGCTTAAGCAGACCTCTTTTCCCCAAGAGGAGTTGAGGGAAAACCCAAGCATGGAGTTATAGAAAGGGGATAACCTTTCCATCGAGGGATCTTCAGGCAGGTATGCTCAACCAGGCTAGCTAAATTGGATACGGGACTGGTGGTAATAGATCAAGGTTGGTTCAGGGTGGCGGGTTATCAGGAACTATATATAGGATGGCTTTTTCCTTTCCACAATGCAGAGTCTGCAACCACTTCCATCTAAGAGATTATAGGGTTACGTTCGAAAGGTGTTTCATTTGCCAATAAAAAGGGCATAGATGGAAGGATTGTCAATACTTAGAGGATAGGTGTCACTTATGTGGGGAGTACAGGCATTTCAGATCTGCCCTGACTGAGCATAGACTCAGAGCCAATAACATTCAGTCACTATGGATAGGCCAATTAGGGAAGAGACTCAGCTCACTTAGTCAGGTCGGAGTCAAGAAAATAAGACCCCAAGTAGAGTGTACCACTTGAACCAACAGACAGCCGAGGCATCGATATAAGTAGTGGCATGTATGACTCTAATTAATGGTTTTGAGAGTTATATACTAAAAGACTCAGGGGCTACACATTCATTTATAGCATAAAGATTTATGAATAGATTAAAAATACATGTAAATAGATTAAATAAAGGCTTGATAATTTGTACTTTATTAGGGGAAGGGATAATAGTAGATGATGTCTATAAAGGGTATCGAGTGAATGTAAGGGTGTGAATTGGGGGTAGATCTAATTCCTTTAGAGATACAAGACTTTGACATGATCCTAGAGATAGATTGGCTTAGCACATATCATGCTAATGTAAATTGTCTTATTAAAGTGGTGTCCCTTTGGACATCTGATGGTAAGGAGGTGAAATTTAAGGGCGAAAGAAATGGAGTGTGGGGGGGGGGATTAGTGTCAACACTCATTGCTAGAAAATTGGTAAGGAAAAGAAATGAGATTGACAGAAATCCCAATAGCATGAGTATTTCCAGAAGACGTGCTAGGATTACCTCCAGGACGAAAGGTTGAAGTATTAATAGAAGTTTTGTCGGGTATGGCCCTAGTGTCGCAAGCTCCTATAGGATGGCCCCAATCGAATTAGTAGAACTGAAGACTCAACTACAAGAGGTGTTGGAGAAAGGATTTATCTGACTCAGGAACTAATTTTGGGGGGCCCCAATATTGTTTGTAAAGAAGAAGGATGAAACATTCTGGTTGTGCATAGACTACTGACAACTTAACAAAGTGATAGTTAAAAATAAGTATCCATTACCTAGGATTGACGACTTATTTGACTAGTTGAAGGGGGTACAGGTGTTTTCTAAAATTGATTTAAGGTCGGGGTACCACCAACTAAGAATTAAGGAGCAAGACATTCAAAAGATGGCTTTCAAGACTGGCTATGGACACTATGAGTTCTTAGTAATGCCTTTTGGATTAACAAACACTCCAATAATGTTTATGGACTTAATGAACAAAGTCTTCCAATCGTATCTGGATAAGTTAGTGGTAGTATTTGTTGATGACATCCTAGTTTACCCTCACTCTTGAGAAGAGCATGAACAACATTTGATGATAGTATTGGAAACATTGAGAAGGAATCAGTTGTATGCGAAGTTAAGCAAGTGTGTGTTTTGGCTATCTGAAGTGGTATTTTTAGGCAATGTCATATCTAAGAAGGGGATCTATGTGGACCCTAGGAAAGTAGAAGTTGTTTTGAAATGGGAACAACTAACAAACATGATAGAGATTTAGAGCTTCTTAGGATTGGCTAGGTACTATCGAAGATTTATCAAAGGATTTTTAAAAATAGCTTCCCTAATGACCCAATTGACCTATAAAGGAGTTAAATTTGATTGGACAAAAAAGTGCAAGGGGAGTTTCCAAAAACTGAAGAAAAGATTGACATTGGGCCTGGTGTTGACCCTCCTAGAAAGATCAGAAGCGATTGTAGTATATATTGATGCTTCCAAGAAAGGACTAGGGTATGTGTTAATACAACATGACAAGGTAATTTGCCTACGACTTCGGACAACTGAAAACACACGAGATGAACTATTCGGTGCACGATTTGAAATTAGTCACAATTGTATTTGGCTTAAAGGTTTGGAGACATTATTTGTACGAGGCTCAAGTATAGATATTTACCAATCACAAAAGCCTTAAGTACTTGATGATGTAGAAAGAGTTGAACATGCGCTAGAGAAGACGGGTAGAACTAATCAAGGATTACGATTGCATAATTGATTATCACCTAGGAAAAGCAAATGACGTAGCTAATGCCTTAAGCCAAAAAGCAAGGAAATGATTAATAGATTAATAGTACGAGACCATAGGGAACTTTTGGAGTTAGGGAGTTTACAAGTCCAATTGAATATAGAGACAGGGGGTTCATTGTTGGCTAACTTAAAGGCTCAACCAGTTTTGTAGGATAAGATCCGGAAAGCACAAGAGTGAGATGTGAATGTACTCAGAAAGGAAGACAGATGAATGACCTTTGTGGTTATAAAGACTTTGAAAAGTAGGTAATTGTCAATAACTTGGTATACCCAATTATAGGGAAAATGCTGCTGAAATTTCGGTAAGCTTTGTATGAATTTGGTATTAAAAAAAAATTACCATGCTTTTATTTTCCTATATTATGGTTGATATGTTGTCCTGGTAATTGGGATATTATAGCCAAGACTTCCGTAATAAGGTGATACAAATGTTGATTCAAAGAACTCTTAGAATTAAATGAGGAACGAGTAGAGAGGTATCCATGGTGGATAAACCTACGAAAAAAAAAAAAAGAAGTGTGTTGGGTGCAATTTACTATAAATGGGTTGCCCAAGTTGATCTTGTCTAAACCTATAGTGGAAAATAAAGAAAACTATAATGTCTTACCACATAACTACGGGTACTCCTTCTAAAGCACAAAACCACTGCACTTCTTCCAAACAGAAGTCAGAGGCCTAACCCATAATGAAATATGCTTTATCTCGGAAGAACTTGAGAAACAAAGAAAAGCTAAGGGAAAAGAAGTAGTTGACCTAACGAAGGAGGTGAACAAACCCATCACTAAAGAAAAGACCATTGAGTTCCTAAAGTTGATGAAACACAATGAATATTGTGTTGTTGAGCAGCTTAAAAAGACTCTTACTAGAATATCATTGTTGTCATTGATTTTAAGCTCTGAACCATATAAGAAGGCTCCGTAAAAGGTGTTAAATGAGGCGTACGTGCCTCAAGATATCAATCAGGAAACTATGGAGAACTTGGTGGAGAGAATCTAAGCTTCAAATTATCTATACTTCACTGAAAATAAGTTGAATCTTGATGGTACTAGGCATAACAAGCCATTGTACATCACGGTGCAATGCAAAGATATCCTAATAAGAAAGGTATTGATCGATAATGGTTCGGTGCTGAACGTGCTTCAAAAGCATATGCTGAGAGAAATGTCCATCAATGAGTTCCACATGAGACCTAGTGCCATGATGGCGAGAGAATATGATGGATCGCCAAGGTAGATAATTGGGATCCTAGAAGTGGAGTTATATGTGGGGTTATAGGTGTTCTTGATGACACTATAGGTGATGAATATCCATCCTTCTTATAATATATTGTTAGGAAGAACATGGATTCATATGGCTGGAGCAATAACTTTCTTATTATACCAATGCCTAAAATACATTATGAATGGGATGTTAATAACATTTAAGGCTGAGGAGATGATTTTTATGATCAAGAATGTGGTTGTACATTTCATCAAGGCAAAAGACTATAGAGACAAGAATATTCATGCTTTTAAAGATGTTGAATGGGTTCTTAAAAGCATTGTGCTAAGAAGGTTAAAAATCTCAAAAACAACAAGAATGGCTGCTAATTGCTTCCAGAAGCATGAGATTCCTGTCATCGGAAATTTGATGAGCAAGTAAATTTGATGAAACTGAAGTATGTTGACTAGAGATTTGGGCTTGGATATAAGCCCAAGAAAGACTATTACAAGTGAGTTGCTAGGATAAAAAAAGAAAGCTAGAATGACGAATATTAAAGGACAGGAGCCAAAAAAAGAAGAGCTCATCATCCCACCACTCCACACAACCTTTCCAAGATCTGTGACAATCATCGGATCTGGCATAACAGACATCCACATTAGTGCTTTGGAATGTAAAGATGAGGAACAAATTGAGGAAGTGAGGGTCAAAGTAAAAGATGAGATACTATCGCAGTTGTCTGTGCATATCGTCAATGACATCTCTACAAAAGCTTTTGTGAAGAAGTTGGATAAAAGAGAAACATACCATAATTTAAAGATGAAGCCTACTCCTATGGTGTTCAAAAAGTAATTTTTCTTATTTGACCATGTTTGTTAAAGTGTTTTGTCTTGTTTTGATGTTTTACCTTTTTCCGAATGTCTGGTTATGTTCTGTTGTTTCTACCTGTTTTTAGTCTTGATGGCAATTTGGTTCATAATGCCACAAGACCTTCTTTATCAAATGAGCATTTTTTATTTTTATGAGATCATACATTTTCTTATGTCCAAAATGTGTCTTTGTTTTTTTATCTTTCATGCAAAAAACACACTTACATGAGCATACCTTACACTTTTAGGAATCCTGAAAGTTTCATCAATCCACAAACCCACTACACTAAGAATAATTGGCGAAACTTTGATAATATAATTATAATGGGTGACAAAGATTGGGGAGAAGAAGACATAAAAGAGTTTGCTAGGTTGGTAGAAAATTATAAGAAAACCTGAAAACCCGCTAGTGAAGAGTTAGAAGTAATAAATTTGGGTACTGAACAAGATAAGAAAGAATTAAAGATCAACCTTTAGTACAATTAAGGAAAGAGAAGGTCTAATCTCTTTGTTACATGAGCATGTGTATGTTTTTGCCTGGATATATACAGATATGTCTGGTTTGAACACCAAAATAGTGGTACACAAGATTCCTTTGGTGTATTAAAATGAATGAAATGAGATTTTTTAGCCTTAAAAATTAGAAGCTCGACTTTCCAACCATTTGTGGTCACTGAAATCGCAGACGATGCCATCTAGTATATATTGTTTACCAAAAAATAAATGGTGGATGGTTGCCCCTTAAACAAATAAAAGAAAAAGGGCTTAGGTGCACTGGGCCTGTGTTCCTGGACTTTTTTTATAAAGGCCTAGACATCATGGGCCACCCAAGTCTGCATGTCTGGCCTTTTTATTTTTCTTTGATTTTTTTCTAATTTTATCCTTCAACGTGAGATGTTTATTGATTTTTTATTGACTTTGTTTTTTTTTTAATTTTATCCTTTAACACTTGTTTGATTTTGAATTGGGCTTTATAATTAGTTTCATTTTGCTTTTTATAGGTTTATCGCGTTTTCAAACAAATATACCGGTATTTGGTTGGTGCTTAATTTTACGAGTGTTTTTTTGTCATATAATTAAATAAAAAATATTTTCAAAAAAAGAAGAAGTTATTAGGCCTAGTAGAGTCCATGACTCAGATTATAGATTTGACGGGTTAATTTGGATTGATTGGAAATTAGACTTCATAATTTATTTTGGTTTGTTTTACATATGGTTATCACGATTTTAAACAAACATACCGATATTGGGTTGATGATTGATTATGAGAACATCTATTTTTTTTTATCAAATAATAAAATAAAAAAATTGATTAAAAAAGTTAGTAAATTCAATAGAGTCCATGACTTGGGTTGCGGGTTTTTGGGTTAAGTCGTGAAACCCAAGTCGACTTAATGAGTTGCTATCTCAATATTTAATAAAAAAAAATGTTACCTTGAATATTTTATTAAATTTTCATATGGGTTTACTCAATCTTTTATTCTAGGTACCACAAACGAGAATAAACTAAGAATCAAAATGTATACGTTACTCTTTGTAAAGAAAAAGAGTTTTTAATTTTATATATTTTTCTATTCAAGACTTTGTCAAAATTATCTATATATATTATAATAATTTTGACAATTAAAACAATCAAATGCATCTTTTTAAATAAAGTTTTAACATGTACTAGTATCACTCTCAACTAGCTAGGTAATCATATTATACTATATGCACATAGATTAACATTGTCCATGTTAGTGTAGGTATTTTGACTTGTATAACTCTAGAATCCATTTCAAATTAATTTTCCAAAATCAAACAGTTCAAATAAAAAACAGATAATCAAATTAATCTCATTTAATTCAGATATAGTATTATTCATATTCATGATTATACATATATTAGTATTAATCTCATTGGCATATTTAATATTATTTACTCAAAAAATATTACAATGATTAAAATTGACATAAGCATCAACATCCATAAATCACATATGAGTAGTTTGTGGGCCTTCCAAAATACATAAACATATTTTTTTATCACAAAATAAAACTAATTCTCAATTCAAAAGGAAACCATAAAAATTTTATAATAAACCATCAATAAATCTTGATTATTTATTAAAACCTATCTTAAAACCTGTTATTCATGATCAAGGTTTGAAATGTAATTTTTTTTTTCCATAATCTATGAGTAAAATTGTAACTTTTAAAATTCAAAGGCTAAACTGAAAATATCATAAATCAATGCCCAAATTAAAACCCATCATTCTTAACTTCACAATCAGTCCATCCAAAATTATAAAATATGTTTAGGGGATCAAATTATATTTTTTAAAAGTTTAAGGACTAAACTAAAATTCCATCATCTTTAACCTCAACACAGATTTTCCAGAATATTGATTCTTTTTTCTATATAATTTCTTCCATATTCCCTTATTTTCTTTCTAATATTAAAGTTTTCAAAGTCTTTTACACTATACATCAATTAAACAAAATATATATCAATTAAACTGAATTACATATTAATTTCTTCCTATTCTATTTAAATTCATATTTATCTGCATATACCTACATGAATCAATCCAAACAGACCTATAACATGTGATGTGAACCTTTTGATCACGTGATCAAGCAACCCACGCGCAAAAACACTAATTCCTGAAAAGTCAAGTAAATCAGATTTGATAGGAGTGTGATTTAGAGATCACTCATATCTAGGCACCAGCACTATTGGAATCAACCCCCCTAATAAATATTAATTCGTGAATGAGAAGTATAAGGATGATGTCACGAAGTCAATTGTTATTCAATAAGTCGTTTTCAATTTTTTAGAGAACCAAGAAAGAGAGAATATCTCACCAACACATAAAATATAGTTTGCGGCGAAAATAATTTTTTGTATTCCAAAATCTACTTAATACACGTCTGATAAGAAAGCTATAAATACTAAGACTTAAGCTTTTAAACCCTAATGGACCCGAGTTGTGGACTTGTAGAAGGTCTGCTTATAATCACACCCAAACCCTTAATTAAATAAGCCCAAACATAAAAAAAAAATAATTAAAATAAAGGTTCAAAGTTCCTGCTACAATTAACAAAGAAAAATAAAAGATAATAAGTCTGATTTGGAAATCTTTGTTGCTACCTCTAGCTTTTCCTTATAGAGCTTGGTTTTCTTGTTTTTCTTGGACAAAAATAATGATTCTTTCCTCCTTAATTATTGAATTAATTAGTTTCCTTCATAGACTAGGAAAATCATTAAATAATCCTCTCTAACTTAGGAAACAAAATTTGTCACCCATTAGTTTCCTTGAAGGACAAGGAAACTTTTTCTTTTGAACGATATGGATCCTCTCCCACTAAAGATAAGATCTGGCTAAATTACCTTGCAAAAATAGAAGAAAAATTGTTGACTTTTAACTCTTGTAACATTAGAAAAATAAGCCCAAAATAAGGCTGACTTTTAGGCCGAACACACTAGCTCCCGTTAGGACTTGGATTGAGCTTTCCTTGGATTTAGATTAGATAAATTAGAGATTGTCCTTCATGCTCCTTTGACGCCCCAAGTTCCTCTAGGTCCATCTTGATCTATATGTTCTAAACAAGCCCATTTAATATCTCTTTAAGTCTCTTTGCCCTAACTCTTGTAATTGACCCACTTGACACTTCTAATGGGTCTTTGGCATTATTAATTTTGGTGTTGGCTGGTTCTCGTCAACATATATCAAATCACATAACATAAACCCTAAATTTATTATAAAAAAAAACCTAAAAATAATACCATAAATGAAATAGAAGAAGGCAAGTAAAACTTACTAAAAAAAATAAAACTAATGTAATGAATAATTGCTAGTTAGAGGCCAGGGAAATTTTACAGCAAAGAAAAGGGGGAGAAGTTCTTAGTTGCAGGAAGAAGATTCACGAGAAAGAGAAAATTTTGAGTGAAGAGGTGCTAACATCGCACACAAACACACACACACACACAGGGGTAGAAAAACAAAATTAGACAACTTGAGCTTTGAGCTAATGGACCAACAATAATACAACTATGTTGAGCTAACACTTAAATTATAATACAACCTCACAATTACCCTAACAAACTAAATTAATTCCTTGACATTTTTTAATAGAATGAACAATAAGAGATTAATGACCATTATGAATAAAAAAAAAGTACGAAAATTTTTCCAATCATATAAATGCAACAAATGACATGTAATTAATTGTTTTGAACTTCATTTAAATCACATGATTTCTTGATCCAACCATTAGAAAGGTCTCTAAGATCTTTATCCCTATAAATTAGAGATGAATATATGTGAATGATGTAGTTAGGTTGTATGGAATTCCAATTTCTATAATGTCAGACAGAGACCTACGGTTTACTTCTAAACTATGACCCAGTCTCCAAAATGCCCTAGGTACAAGACTGAAATTGAGCACGCCTTACCATCTGTAAATAGATGGTCAATCAGAGAGGACCATTCAAATATAAGAAGACCTATTGAGGGTGTGCATCCTAGAATTTGGGGGACATTCGAAAGACCATTTACCCTTGATGGAATTCACTTACAATAATAGTTACCAGACCACTATTGGTATGACACCATATAAGGCCTTGTATAGGAGGAAATGTCGTACTCCTATGTGTTGGCATGAAATTGGGGAAAGGAAACTTTTGGGACTGGAACTTGTTCAAATCACCACCGATAAGGTGAAAGTAATAAGGAAAAGAATGAAGGAAGCTCAGGATAGGCAGAAGAGTTATGCCGATCATATGAGGTGACCCCTTGAGTTCTCAAGGGGAGACAGGGTGTTCTTGAAGGTGGCACTATGAAAACATATTTTTCAATTCAGAATGAAGGGAAAACTCACCCTGTGATATATTGGTTTGTTTGAGATTTTAGAGAGAATTGGGTCTATAGCCTACCGATTAAGGTTACCTCCCTATTTGGAGAAAATACACAACGCATTTCATGTGTCGTTATTAAGGAAAGTATAAATTGATCCATCACGATTTCTACCGCAAGTTCCAATAGAGATAAAAGAAGATTTGACGTTAGAAATGAATCCAATAAAGATCTTAGATCGAAGTGAGAAGGAACTAAGGAATAAGAAAGTTTAGCTAGTAAAAATTATATAGAGGAACTCACAATTTGAAGAAGAAACGTGGGAGAAGGGGTTAGAAATGAGGAGGAAGTATCTCGTATTGTTCTTTACCACATGTATGTTTTTTGAAATTTCAAGGATGAAATTTTTTGGAAGGAGAGGAGAATGTAAACCCCTAAAACATGAATGCATGAGATTAGGTAAATAGAGAAGACTCCATTGGTAAAATACAAAAGCTCTAACTTGAAGTATGAAATACATATAAGTGAATAAGGAGAAAATTGGGACCTAATGTGGAAAAGGAAAAAAAATAACTAAATTGAAAAGACATGAACAAGTAAGGGGTGAAAAAAAAAGTAGAGAAAAACCTTGTCAGCCCTAAGAGAAAAGAGGGGTTGATGGCAGAAAAGGGCGAAGGAAGAAGAAGAGCCACTTATCTCTGATTTTTCAAACATATCCAAAACCCCCTCGATCTAGGAGCCTTACCCATTGTCTGTTGTCGTGAACGTTATGACATTCCTTATGAATTAAGGGCAAAATTATTAAGGTTGCTAATTAAATTTAATTCTACATGTATTCAAAATAATATAATTGAATTCGATTATGTAGTTTAGTATTTTATTTCAAATATAAAAATTGTAAAATGTTATCAATTAAATTCAAATAACATATGGAATTGAATTCAATTTTATATATGTTTAGTTCCAAACATGTTGGTAACTAAATGAATAGAAAAAAATCAAATCAAACCATATGGTTAGTTTCATCACATTGCAAAAAGAAATATTTGCAAATGTAACTTTGGTTTTTGCTCTCTTGAAATACTTCTTTGCATATATAAATATCTATAAAAAAATATCTCAATGTAATAACTAAACTGATAAATTATATATATATATATATATATATATATATATTAAGCTGTTGATTTGAGCAAGACTTCTTAAGTGATATTTTATTAATTATCCAGGAATTGATTAAAAAAATTTATTTCTGTTTATGTATTATATATATAAAAAATTCATCTTAATCTAAAAGATTAGAGTGTTTAAGTAGGGCTAGTAAAATGGTTTTTGTTTTTTTTTTATTATTATTAATTCTCTAACACTACGATTAAGACAATTTGTTTTCTACTAGTATTTGAAGTTTTGAACCCTAGGAAAAGTCAACAAATTGTAATGAAGGGAGGTTCAGTGCTACTTTTTCTCCACCCGTGTCTATTGACGTTACTAGAAGAAGCGTATAATATATGGCACATCAAATACCAAAACCTTAAAATATTTCAGCCATCATCATCATCATCATCAGCTTACGTTAATCTTGCATGTAAATTTATATGAATTATAATTTCCCGGCAAAAAGAGAAAGCTGAAACCCCTGATTGATTGAGAGAACCTTATCTTGAATAATTAAGAGAACAAAAACTATTTTCCACCACTCATAGCACACCCCTATCTGCTCTGGAAAAGCCAAGAGACCTTTTTGTTTTTGGTCATCAATGCCTCTCAGTATTTTATACTAAAATATACTTCTTCTGCACCAGACGCAGATCTGCCCCCCTCTCTCTTTCTCTCTGCTGAGGCAACTGCTGCAAAGCCCACATTCCAGTTTCACTTCCAGCCGTTTTCAGGCAGTTCCCAGGTAATTAAGTAGCTTTTTTACTTCGCTGCCAAATCTTTTTAGCGGTTTCCTTGACAGTGATAACTTTCTATAATGACCTAATGACTTTTGCTATTAGGCAAGCACGTTTTTCTCACATATCTATCGACTCCTAGATATTTGGGACAATGAAATGCGATCCTAGGCTCTTCTGTTACTATATTTTACGGCCACTTTGAGTATATCACTCATTCTTTTCTCAATCTTGATGCTGTTACTGTATGGAATTTGAAGCGATCATCTTATAAAGCCTTCTTCTTCTTCTTCTTCTTCTTCTTCTTTTTAAAATATCATGATGGCATTGGTGATAGTTTCCTCCTGCTACAGTAAATTTTGGTTAGGATGCGACCAACCAACTTGAGGCTGGTCGGGGTTCTTTTGGTCATTTGAAGAATATAAAAGATGCACTTTATGAACTTTATTTATGCCACTCAATGATCTCTGGTCCGCACATGAGGGATGGTTAGAGAGTTAACCAGTGGACTATCACTGTGGCCGTTAAAGTTCCTCACTTGATTGATTTTCCCCTTTCAGGGGAAACGTTATTTTATATTAGATTTTTGAAAACTGATCTGCCCTTCTTAAAATCATGTCCTTTTAAGTGAAGGAACACTTGTTGGACCATCTTGAAAGTGAGAATTGAAATCTTTTAGCCTATGTTATAACCAAAATTAAAATTTGATAAAAGGGTTCACAAGTAGTTCTTATTTATTTTTGAAGTTAATCACAGTAACATGAAAGAGAAAGGAAGCAAGTTCAGAATTATCTTGTTTCACTTGATTTTTTTTATTAAAGAGATTGTTTCTTGATCATTTACGATTATCTTTTGGTTTTAACAGTCGCTAATAGATTTTCTCTTGTATGATTTGCGTGTCATAGCAGACATGGTTACAGCCTTTTAGCCAGACTACTGTGTTTATAATTTTCCATTTGTTGATTTCTAAATTGTTGGTTAGTTATATTTGTTCTGATTTTCCAGGGAGGAGTAGGTGAAAATGGCACAGATTCTGGCGCCCTCTTCACAATGGCAGATGAGAATAGCAAAGAATTCAGCGCCTGCATGTCCCATGACTGCAAAGATGTGGAGTTCTCTAGTTTTGAAGCAGAACAAGAAAGGAATAGCTAAAAGCTCTGCTAAATTTAGAGTGTTTGCCCTCAAGTCTGAGAACAGCACTATCAATAGGATGGAGGATCTTCTAAATTTGGACCTCACTCCGTACACTGACAAGTTCATTGCTGAGTACATCTGGTACAAACATCTATGCTAAGATATTTCTTTCACGTGAGCAAATTTAATCAGTTTTCTGTCCAGTCAGTTAGAATAGCTATGGTAATTTGTGTTTTCCGGATTGAGTTTTCAGTTTCACTTGGAACAGTAAATATTAAGTTAGCTATATCAGTAAGGTTATACCAATACTTGGATCACTCATGAGATTTCAGCAAGCAGACTTGGATCACTCATGATATTATTCATTTGGATACAGGATTGGAGGATCTGGCATTGATCTTCGTAGCAAGTCAAGGGTAATAAAATGTTTATGATATTAAATAGTGAAAATAAATTGCATGCCTTTTCATTAAGGATTTAGATTTTCTCATCCCCTTTCCTTTTTCATTGCTATCAATTAATTTTTGTAGACAATTTCAAAGCCTATAGAGCATCCATCTGAGCTTCCCAAGTGGAACTATGATGGATCAAGTACTGGACAAGCACCAGGAGAGGATAGCGAGGTTATTCTATAGTAAGATCTCGTGAGAAATCTGATAACATTCTGTATTTCTTTCTATTTTGAAGCAATAGTATTGACTCAACACCTTATCCCAGTCCCCAGGCAATTTTCAAGGATCCATTCCGTGGAGGTAACAACATCTTGGTGAGTGTTGTTTAAGACGAGCAACCAGCAATTATGGTTCTGAGGTATTGAATTCTTAGGGAAAGCTGAGCTGCATAAATCACATCATTGATATTGTTTTGTTCATTCTACAAAGGTTATGTGTGATACATACACGCCACAAGGCGAGCCCATCCCTACAAACAAACGTCATCGGGCTGCTGAGATTTTCAGTAACAAGAAGGTTATAGATGAAGTTCCATGGTATGTCTTTTTAAGGTGTCTTGGTTTTTCTTTCATACTTGTTTCAGCACGTTATAGTCTTACGTTAGTGTTTTTTCCCTCTAACAATCAACATGTGCAGGTTTTGAAATAGAGTTGGAATGCTTTGTGATAAATATGTGATTAGGATTAGATGTGCTAATATTCTGTGATCTAACATAGGTTTGGGATAGAGCAAGAGTACACCTTACTTCAAACAAACGTGAAGTGGCCTTTGGGCTGGCCTGTTGGAGGCTATCCTGGTCCTCAGGTGATATAGTCTGCTTGTAAAAATCCCAGTTTATTTTTAGTATCACCTTATATGACGTGGGATTTTAATGTTCATTGGTGATTTCTGTTTATTTCAGGGTCCTTATTATTGTGGTGCTGGAGCTGATAAGTCTTTTGGTCGTGACATATCAGATGCACATTACAAGGCTTGTATGTATGCTGGAATTAACATTAGTGGCACCAATGGAGAGGTTATGCCAGGCCAGGTTTGCCTCTTACCCTTAGCATTTGCCCTTCAATGATGTGTCATTACAGTGTAACTCTCTTTAATCACTATATGATGTTTTTGTTGTTTTGCAGTGGGAGTATCAGGTGGGTCCCAGTGTGGGCATTGATGCTGGAGACCATATCTGGATTTCGAGATACATTCTAGAGGTAATTCACCATGACATTCATAATTTCAATGAAAAGAAATAAACTCCAAGGAGAAAGGTGGTAAATGGAAAGAACACCATTGTTGTAATCCTATCAGTATCCTTGTGAAAGATTTGCTTATTTTTTCTTCATACACTTGCTCTCTTCTTTCTTCAAATAGTTTCGTGCTGCGCTTTATGTTTCTATCATTTACGAGACCGGCATGTTTTGGAATAGCCTAAATCAGAGATTGGTAAAACTGAAGATTGGACATAGGGAGGATGTGAGCGTGTTTTAACATTAAAATACTTTCTGTATTTCTTTTCCTCTGTTTTGACAGAGAATCACTGAACAAGCTGGTGTTGTGCTCTCACTCGATCCAAAACCAATAGAGGTAATTAATACATATTGGCATTTAGTTTTATTATGATTTTCAGAACACAGTTTTTCCGGTTCTCTTAAATAACATGAATGCATGTAATCTCACGCTGTGTCGATAGGGTGATTGGAATGGTGCTGGATGCCACACCAATTATAGGTAATAGCATTATTGTGTTACTGTGAATATTAATGCATTATTATATCAAGGCAGACCAAATGTAAGAGAATACTGATAGTTATATACTACTATTTGTCTGACAGCACAAAGACCATGAGGGAGGAAGGAGGGTTTGAAGCAATAAAGAAGGCAATCTTAAATCTGTCACTTCGCCATAAGGAACACATTAGTGCCTATGGTGAAGGAAATGAGAGAAGGTTGACAGGAAAGCATGAGACAGCAAGCATTGACACATTTTCCTGGGTATGCTCTTAAGATAAATGAATAACTGAAAAACAAATAAATCAGAAGGGGCTTTTCTTTGCCATGAAGTTCTTATAGGTTTTTCAATTGTTGATATGCAGGGAGTGGCTAATCGTGGTTGCTCCATCCGGGTGGGACGTGAAACTGAGAAGCAAGGAAAAGGTAAACACCCCAATTGTTCTCGAGTGTTGTAAATCCTGTGACCATTTCCCTTGAATGGAAGCTTTTTGGATAGATTAAAATGAGTGCACAGGACCGAGTTATTTCCTGTTTTTGCTAATATTATTGTTCTGTGCTTTGGATCTGTCTCTGGAATCAACATCTGCATTGTTCATCAGTTTACTGATCTTTTTTGTTTTTTTCTTTCTATTTGCTATTATTAGGTTACTTGGAGGATAGACGTCCAGCCTCAAACATGGACCCTTATGTCGTGACCTCGCTGCTGGCTGAGACTACAATTTTGTATGAACCAACACTCGAGGCTGAAGCTCTTGCTGCTCAGAAGCTGTCTATGAATGTCTGATATCTGTTGGTTGAAGATAACCTGAAGAGACTCAGGGAGTATCACTTGGATCTAGATGGCCTGCACATGGGAAACTTTTCTCATAATTCTCCTGGAAAGATCCTTGTAAATAAAGACCCTGATGTGGATTCATGCCTAATATTGTAAAATGGCCTCTTAGATTGAAGACATTCTTCATGTTGAGTTCTGGATAATTTATTTTGATTTTCAAACCATCACTGTTTTGGACCTTTTTACTCTTGGGTTTTGATTATTTCCCCCTCAAGGGTAAGGAATTGAAGGCATTTCTTCAAAATAAGACAAACGCATTTCATAATTTCTGGATAAGCATTGATCAACTTCTTGCATATATATGACTCTCTTCTTGATCAGCATAACAAGGGCAACAGATTTTCTCTTGCTGTTTTTCGAGCCCCCATGGAAGACCATGGCTTCTGGATGCCTTCATGCTCTTAATCCCCAAACACGGGGTTATGTTTTCTCATGATAGCAATCGGTTCATGGGCTAAGATCTCGTTAAACAGATGATTCAGATGGCCACATTCATGCAGATATTTGTTTATGTATGAGGATTGAGTTCGTCAAGCAATTAATAACTCATGTTTTACCTGTGAATATAAATACGTATTAGTTATTTGAATTTCACTTGGTCGTGAATTGAATTTTTTTTTTCTAGCAAAAAATATATATAAATATGTAAACTTTTTAGATATATTTTTTTTTAAAAAAAAGAAATTATAATTATAAATCAAAAAGTTTATCCATGTATTTAATTAAATATATTAAGAATTATCTGTGTCAATAAATACAAAAAAACAAAGTGTTAACATTTCTATTCAACTCGTCTCGGTACAGGTCAAATATTTTTTTCTAACACAAAATAATTAATGTATAAGTGTTATTAACGTTTTTTTTGTATCAAGTAAAAAATATAACTTATGAATCAAAAAATCATTACATATAATAAAATGAATAAAGATCATATGTGTGAATAAAAACATGTAAAATTTCAAGCTAATTTTTAATGTAGCAGAAGAATAGAACAATATTACAATTGCTACATTGAAATATTATTTTCTTAATCTTTGTATAATAATTTTTCAAAAAACAATATAAAGAAAAAAATTAAAATAAATTACAAAAGAATAAAGGTAAGAACAAAAAGAATGGTATAAATAGATCAAGTGTAAAGTGATAAATATTCAAAGTTTAAAAAATAAAAAATAATATTTTTTCCAAAAAAAAAAGTAAAGAAAAAAAGGAAAAAGTAAAAAAAATTACAAAAAAATGAAAAACAATAGTGATAAATAGACCAAGTACAAAATGATAAAATATCAAATATAAAAAGAAAAAAATATAAGAAAAACTTATTTTCTAGAAAAACAAAAATTACAATTTTATCATTTTTACAATATCGTTACAGTAAAAAAATTAGTAAAATTTACAATTATGTAATTTTTTTAGGAAAAGACTATTTCCTTTTAGTATATGTATAATATTCATACAGCTAAATTGTCGAATAACATATTTAGAGCATGTTTGGTATTGTGATAGTCATTATTTTTCAAAATAATTTTCACTTAGAAATGCATCAAAATATTTTTTATTTTTTAAGATTTATTATTGATATCAGTACATTAAAATGATCTAAAAACACAAAACAAAACTAATTTAAAGATAAAAATAAATAAAAATTATTTTTTTCAAAAATATTTTGAAACGCAAAACAAACTAGCTCTTAGACCAACATAGTTAACAACAACGATAATGATTCCTTTAATGATTGAATACCCATATTCTTATATTCCATTTACTAGCAAATTGGCTGTAAAAAATAAACTTTTAAAAACATATGATTTAGACAATATCAGTTGGTACAGGTGCTATGTTGCGGGTCCAATTATTTTTCTAGTAAAATATATAGGCATCGCTATTGCCTTTTGAAAAAGAAGAGAAGTCCAACAACTTGGGTTATAATCTTGATCAACTAAATAACTTGGTTTTATTTGAATCATGTGGTGGGGGGGGGGGGAGAGAGAAATAACAACAGCAAATGAAAAAGCGCGCGCGCGCCCACACACACACACACACACACACACATATATATATATATATATATATATATATATATATATATATATATATAAACAATCAATGAGGATGAAAATAAATAAATAAAATAATAAATTATCAACTTGAATTGAAGGGTGAAATTAAAAACAATAAAACTTTTATAAAAAAAGTTAAGAAATTATAAGAATAAGAATCAAATTAAAAACATCAATACATGATTAAAAAAAAAACTTGAACATGTCGAATCTTTCAACACATACTTTTACATAAAAAATCATAAATGAAAATTTAAAAACTTATACATGCATCCAATTAAATAAATCACGAACCGTTATGTGAATAAATAAAAAATAATAATTAATGACAAATAAAAACATAATTGAAAAAATTAAGAGACCAATATAGATCAAGATATTTAATATCGTAATCCAGGTCATTTACGTGATTGTGTTTATAAAAATTAATTTGTAATAAAGATTGACACACACATAAAATTTATTGAATAAAATAAAATGAAAGAAATATTATGCACGGTTGCACATATTTAAAAATATTATAAAAATAAATATTTAATCTATATAAAATATACAAAAAAAATACAAATGAATCATATTAACTTATAAAAAATTAAACACACCCATTATAATTAAAAAATAATCACTATTCAAAAAAGGCAAAAAAAAACCCAAAAAACATCATAGAGAATGGATATTAATTAAAAAATAAACTTAAAAATTATTTAAAAAAACACAAAAAATCCACTAATATAAAACAAATGAAAGGAAAAAAAGCAATGAGATCAAACACTATTAGACCTAGTAATCCAGGCATAGCGTCTTGCCTAATCAAGAAAAGGCCTAACCCACTTGTGTAGGTCTTTTATTTTGTTGTTCACCCTAATTGCTTGAAACAAAAAAAAAAAGATAAAATCTAAGAAAAATAGGGTTTTTTAATCCAAAAACCTATTTTTAACCCAAAATACCTAGGAAACACATTAGAAACCTTATTGAACCAATTTATGGCCTCCAAAAAAAGAAAAGTAGCCCAAAATCCAAAATCAACTCGAGATCAAAAATCTTTCTTAACTCAGATCTTTTTTAAAATGTTTTCAATGTAAAAAAAAAAAATACGTAATCTTAACCTCCCACGTCAAATGAAACCCTCTGACACAATAATCAATTATTTTGGTGACCGAAATCTTTTCCAGTGAAAACTTTCTCTCTCTAAACCTTAATCTGACGACCCTCTCTCTCCTCCACCTAAAAAGAATTAAAAAAATAAAAATAAAGTTTGGTACCAAAATGTTTCTTTTTTTAATTGTAGGGATCGGTTACCAAATAGCTTAAAAAGATAGGGGACTAAAATGAACTTTCAAACAAATTGCAGATTTGCCATCTATTTTACCTTCTTTTATCACTTCAATCCTATATCTTTCAATTCAACCCCCCCCCCCCCAAAAAAAAAAAAAATGCAATTTGGCTCTAATTTGGACTCAAAATGATTCAATTGTGCAAAAGAAAAGTTCGAGAATTGAATTGAATTTTTTTAAAAAAATAACTATTACAATCCATAATGAATTGTGAGATGATGAACAATAAAAAGGGCTAAAGTTTTTTCCCTACATGCTTTAGTTTTTGTAAATTAGCCTTGGTGTCGATGCTTGAACTTTTTTTTGTAAAAAATAATGTTCAGAGGTCGAAATGGGTTAAAGAAATCGGTCATGACAAACCTGTAATCACACTAATTAAGGCTAAATCAACATGAGATATCCTGTCAAACTCGTGGTCCACACCGATAAAAAACATAAAGACAATTATACAACCTTTTTAAAAAATATATTTTGTTAACTTTTCAAATTCATGACCCAAGTCATTAGACCTAAAGTACTCAATCTAGATAAACCATGAAGTCTAATTCTCATTTAATCATATATTGAAGGATGAAATTGAAAAAATAAAATACAATTATACCAAAGGATTAAAAAAAATTAGCAATTAAAAAAATAGGGATTAAAATTAAGATACATAATAAATTCTATATTTGATATTGAAAAGAAAAATCAATTTAGTAAACAGACATAAAAAGAATCAAAAGAATAAGGGTCACAATTGACATAAAAATAAAAATAATGTTTTGATTAAATGGTGAAATTGAAAAGAATAATAACTTTTACAAAAGGATCAACAAAAAAATTAGAAATCAAAACAATAAGGACCAAATTAAAAAATATGATATCATCAATTTGAATTGAAAAATAAAATTGAAAACAAATAAATTTTTTACAAAAAGACCAAGAAAAAAATAGAAATCCAAAGAATGAGGACCGAGTTAGAGAATATAATATTTGATAATTTGGGATTGAATGATGAAATTGAAAATAAATCAAAATTTTACAAAAAAAAAATCAAGATAAAAAATTAGAAATCAAAAGAATAAAGATTGAAATACCAACAACCAAGAAAATCAAGCTATAATTTTCAGGGGAGGAGAGAGAAAATAAAGAGGGATAATCGAAAAAGGCTCATTAACGATAAACTGAACCACCGCCGAAGACACATGTCACACCAACAGAAAGAGGATATGATGACACTTCCAATGACATGATAGATGGGCTTTTTCGGATACCAAGAGGCGCCACACGCATCTCCTGAAGAGTGCGAGCAACTCCCACAGGGCCCAGGTGCGACACGCACGCACATCTTTTTTTTTATTTATTTAGCTAAATATCAAAGTGCTCCTAAGCTAACTTTATAATTACACAAAACTATTGTGAAAAGACTAAGAAGGCCCTTGACTCTAGGTTTAGAATTTTTGCTTTTAAGGTATTTTCATCGTTTTACTGTGCATTTTAATTATTTATTATTTTTTTATATTTGATCAAATACCAAATTATCTCTCAGCTCATATTATAATAAAAAAAAAACTGTTATAAAATACAGAAATATCCCTTGACACCATGTATATATTATTTTTTTAGGATATTTTGATTATTTCACCATGTAGTCAAATAGAGAAAAAAACTTATTTTCCTTGGTCAATTTGATAATGACAAATGGATCCTCTAAAAAGACTTTAATATCCGTGAAAACTAGTGTTAAATGTTTTTGGTGGAGAGATAAAAGAGTAATATTGTTCTAGTGAACAGTAACAATAGATCTGGAGCATTTTTAGCTCTTTTTAATTTCTTTTGATATCACATGAAATTCCATACTTAATATTTCTTAAAACATGTCTACACAGCACACGCCAACGAATCCTAACATTTGACACCTACAACTAACATTGAAAGGGGAATCATATATATCTCCTAACTCAATATCTGATGATGATCCTTTTTGGCTTATTTATTTGCTAGAAAGTAGTATTTTTTAAGTGATTTTTCTAAAAAAATAGATTATTTTTTTATATTTAGTTGTATCATGAAAACTAAATTAAAAAATATTTTATGGTTATACCATAGAAAATAAGTTGAAAAATAACTTATTTATGTTTTAATTTATTTTTTCAAGTTATTAAAAGAATGAGAATAAAATTTGATAGATGTAAAAAAGTTAAAGGATGATGAAATTGCAAAAAAAAAATTCACAAATTATTTCAAAACAAGTAACAATTAAAAGAAAAATGATCAAAATTTACAAAAAAAAAGTTGAAAAATGATGAGATTGAAAAAAAAATCAATTTCATAAGTTATTTTAAATAAAATAAATAATAATGAAAAGAATAATGATCAAATCTAATAAAGAAAAAGAGAAGAGAAAAAAATTAACAATAAAAAAAATAAAAAACAAAGTTGATAAAAAATCAAATTCTAAAAAAAAAATTGAAAAAAAAACAAAATAAAATTTTTCAAAACAAAATATATAACAATTAAAAAATTAATGATCAAATTTAATATAATAAAATATAACAAGATATTTTTTAATATTTTGCTACTTATAGAAAATATATTTCACTCAAAAAAAAAAAACTTTTAATTTTTTTTAACTAAAAAGTTTTTTCCATTAATTAATTTTTCTAACCAAACAAACATTAATTTTTTGCAACCAATTTAATCTTCTAGGCATGAAACAAACGGGCCTTCGTTACTCTTTATTCCAAGATAATTATACCATTGATTAGAAATATTTGGAACAAAGTGAGTGTATGTATAAAGCTCTCCACACTGCTCGTGTACTGATTCTTCTGTTTGCATAAAAACCTGGTTTTTTATTCCTTAAACTGTCTGCATCGGTCTGAGAACTTCTCTACACAGAAGAAGAAACAGATCTCTTGAACCTCTCTGCCTTTCAATTTGATGAAGCTAGCCCTCAAGCATCACAAGGAGCTACCAATGAAATTCCTCGGAGTTGCAGTTAGATTTCCTTAACAATCAATTAGTAGGAACCCTAGTACTCTCAAGGTTAGCTGTCTAAAATTAGGGTTCAATGATTGCTAATATAAAATTATGTTTTTGCTCAACCTATGAAGAAATGTCGCAACAAATAAAGCAACTGGAACAAAGCATATGCAGTGTGAAATTCCAGCCTATGCGTATTCGATCCTTGTACCAAAGAGTCCATGATAATACCGAAAGTTCATAGAGAATGTTCCTTCGCAAAATGCGTATTTGATCGCTGTGTACGTGGATTTGGTTATGATCATTCAGCTGACGATTACAAGTATGTAATAATAGTCTTCAGAGTTCTTGTCCTCGTATACTCGCTAGAAACTAATACATGGAAAATGGTTCAAGACTTTCCTTATTGCAGGCTAGCCTATGAATCAGGGACCCTGCTGAATGGAGGAGCTCTTCATTGGGTTATCAGTAAGCGGAAGGACTCAGAGTGAGTCATTACTGATCGGTGTCTCTGATCTAGTGGAGGAGGAATTCAGAGATGTACCCCCTCCTCTTGCCATCAAGAATTTCTATACATTTCAGGTAGTCGGAGGATGCCTTTGTATACTACCTGGTGGTATTCTGAACAAGCATGATGATTTCTGGGCAATGAATGGAAAGAGAGAATCTTGGATCAAATATGGAATTGATAATAGTTAGCAGTAGCACTTTCCATTGTATATTTCTCAGTTTTGAAATTCATTTTAATGCACTGCTATTTAATTTAAACTTATATCAGTACCATGTCCTTTGTTGAATTACTACAGCAGAAAAGAGGCATACCACTGAACTAAAAGGCATGTTTGTTCAACAAAATTGGCAGGCTCAAATGAATACTTCAAAGGAAACAAAATTACATGGAAATTCTCTGCACTACTTCTGCAGAAAGTACTCCAGATATTCTCAACCAGGTTGCACCATGTTAGTTTCCATGCAGTTTGGAAAAGATCTGTATGTTTAATCTACTTTCCCATGTCCCGTCTGGAGAATAAAGAATAGTTCCATTTCTAAACCATTTATCCTACATCGTTTCTCGAGGGTGACACTATATAAGAACTGTAAAGGGCTTATAGAAATATAAAGCCATCCATCTCATGAATTTGTAAAGTAAAATGAAAATGGATGGAGCACAAGCGCTTCGATTGTCTCACAGACAACTCTTGCCTGCCGCTATCAATAGGGGGGCTTACCCCAGACATTGTCGGGGGCAGAAGAAATCTAATTGCCTACTTCTCAGCACACTGGGCCACGCGAAGTACCTAGAGAAATAACATCCAGAATAAATTATCACCTTGTATCTTTCTTTGGCAGCCTCATCTATGCCTATATGCATCATGTTGTTAGAACAGGAAATCTCTCTTTCCATCTCATCATAGTTAGTGCATAATAAAATAAATGATGATGTGGTTTGTTAAACGGGGTCTGTAACTGAAACTAATAAAAAAAACAGGGAAGGAAAAACTACGAAAATCATGGAGAGAAATTGGTGATAGAATTTACACTTCAAGGACTACAGAAAGTCTTATCGATTAGTAATTTAGTATTATAACAAATGGGAATGCACAACATGTGATAAATACAGAGATGCCATTATTCCCAAGCTATTAGTCTTCAGTGAAGCTGGCCAGAAACAAGGTACAAAGAGAAAAGGTCAAGGTACAAAAATTACCCGTGCAGGTCATTGGTCCCGTCCAGGGCTTACCTTTGTCGGCAAAACTTTTTCGCACCTTCTCGCATAATCTCACAGGCAAGCCTGTATTTTTCAATAGATGTTGTTCCAGACTCTATGTATTTACAGGCTGTTTCCCTCAAACTCCACACCATTAAGGACTTAAGTTCTTGACAGCTAACCCCAGAGTCAACATCGCAAACAAGGCCATGCTCAGCATTTCTCGTCCACCGATGTAAGAGGTAGTGAGATGGAATTTCCCTCATGTTCAACAGGATGAAGACTCTCAAAACATGCCTACACAGCACACCTTCAAATTCAAACATTTGACAACTGCAACTTACATTGAGGTTGGATGCACTAAAAGTAACCATATGTTTCTCACTATCATTCCCACATCTTCGCACTGAATATCTGCTGATGGTACCTTCTTCATAAATCTTTATTCCAAGATAATTATAACATTGCAAAAGTTCCTTTTGAAATATTTGGAAAACAGCGAGTGTATAAAGCCTTCTGCATTGTTCTTCTATTGGTTCTTTTGTTTGTAGAAAAGCCTGCAAATTAGAACAATTAAAATCCTCTTTTCTTTCCTCCTCACGACGTTGCTCAAGACCTTGCTCATATCGTGCTGTAAACTCTACAAGTGGTGTTTCAGCATTCAAGAATATACCAAACAATGATTCCATACTTTCATTTAGGGGAATGCCAGCAAAAAAAGTACCTCGGAGGTACAATGGAACCCAGCTTTCACGCTTTTCGTACATTTCTTTGAGCCATACATTCTCCTTCAGACCATATTTGTTGACAAGGGCATTCCACATGGTATTAAAATCAGCATTAGTCTGGCTATCATAGATGCACTTTTCGTATTCATATTTGAATTCATTGGACAATGACCTTAAATTCTCTCTTTCCTTTGCCCTGATCTGCCACATTGAAAAACGATGACGAGTCCCAGGAAAAACATGGGCAATTGCTTGTTGGATTGCCATGTCTTGATCAGCTATAATTGACTTTGGACGGCACCCAGACATTGCCCTAAGCCATGTCCGAAACAGCCAAATGAAAGACTCCTTAGACTCATTGGCAATTAGAGCACACCCAAGTAGCACTGGCTGCTTGTGGTGGTTAACTCCAACAAACGTTGCAAATGGCACCAGATAATTAGTCTTCCTGTATGAAGTATCAACCACAATAGCATCACCAAATTGACTGGACGCAAATCTAGATCTTCCATCAGCCCAGAAAACACTCATGCAAACACCATTATCAACTTGCACCGAATGAAAGAATCCTGTATCTTTAGCTTGCTTGCTTTGAAAATAGTCAAGCAGCAAATGGTACCATTCACTTCCAATGTTGTTACCCTGACTAATATTGGAACGTACACCATTGTTAATCTCTGATAGATCCAAAGTGTCTAATCCACCATTTACCTCATCTATAAATTTCTTTGAAGCAGTGGAACTTTTCGTATGAGTTCTCGTTTGCGGCTCAAGATCATGATTATGTTCTTTCTGAAGACGGTCCACCATCCAAGTTCCAGAATCTTGTCTCTTAATCCTCATAAAAGCCCCACAGCCTACTCTTGAAGGATGCTGAAATCCTTCCTTAGAGCACACAAATCGCCGGGATGTAATTGACCCATCATTCTTTGATCGAAACAGCTGACCAATCCGAGTTTTAAATCCAGCTTCATCTGCATACCTTAGATAAAAATGGAATGCTTCATCAACTGAACTAAACACTAGACCAGCATATGGTTCAGCTTTTGGTTGTCCTCCATCTCCTCCTGTTTTAATGCGTTTGAAACTAATGGATCGAGAAAAGCATGGTTGTCCATCATCGACTTCTGCAAGAAACTTCAATTTTGACTTTGAAGAAACCTTGGCTGATGATTTCCTACCTGTAGGAGTTCTCTGCGGCAAAATCGGAGGACGGCTTTCCTCCACATCTCCAAGTTCATGATTGTGATCCTTGTGTATCTGATCAACAACCCATTTCCCAGAATCCCGTCTTTGCACCCTTATGAATGCAGGACAACCCATCCTTGAATTTAGTTGAAAACCCTCCTTCGAGCACACAAACCTTCTCGAAGCAACAGAGCCATCAGTGCGCGATCGATATAGTTGGCCAGTCCTGGTTCTGAATCCTACACGCGTGGCATACACACTGTAAAACTCACGCGCATCATCTGCCGAATCAAACTCTAGCCCTATACACGGCTCAAGTCCAGGCCCCCTTGCACCCTCTACATTAACATTGTTGTTGGCTCGTGCCATACCTAGCGGGTGTGCTCTTACTATCATTGCATTCCCATATTCTTCGCTGTAAGGATCACTACTTGAACTGCAATTACAGTAGGACCAATTACTTTTAACAATCATGCACTTTGATTAAATGGGACTAATAAAAAAAAAAGCACGAAGTTTGTTTCTTTTCCTAGTGAAATCATTTCCCAAAAATTAAATCATAGAAACAAAGAGAAATCGACAAGTAAACAAGTCAATCAGTCAGATTAAACTATAAAGAATATTCAATAAAAACCCAACCCAGAGGGATTAATTACCTTCTGGTATTGTTGAAGAGACTGGGGGTCGAATCGAAAACCATATCCTTCTTCTTCGTTTTTTTGTATGTTGCGTCTGCTGTAGGGGGTCTGACTCTAAATCAAGCTTGTGGGTTTTGAAAAGCTAGATAAAGAGAGAGAAAGAGGAGGAGGTCGTCGTCTCTTCTCCATTTGCTTGTTCAGTTTATTATTATTGTTGTTGTTGTTATTATTATATTGTTTTTGCCCTTGTTGCTTCTTCTGTTTATATATATATATATATATAAATGCTCTTTTGACCGACTTACACAAACCAGGTGCCGTGAAATTCATACATGGTAATAATAGATGCTAATAAAATACTTTAATATTAGAAGGGAAGGATACAATTCCATGGAGGCGGAAACTATCTGAAACACAAATGGACATGAAACTATCCCTCATTTTACATCAGCGGGACATTTTTCAGGGGGGCATATCTCGTTTAGAGATAAGGTGTTGGGGACGAAACTGCCTCCACGAATTTCAACAATTTTGTTTTACTGATTTTTTTCTTGTTTTTGCCGAACAAAGGCCCTTTTTTTAATTTAACTGCTGCTTTTTTTTCTCACCTTTTTTACCCTTCTATATTTCTATTAAGAAATTTTTTTATATTAAATAAACTGCTTTTTTATTATTAAAAAAACAATAAAAAATATCTTTTTTCAAAAATACATTTAAATATTTTGATTCACAAATAACCAAGTTTCTCAAAAATAAAAATTATATTTGCATAAATAATAAAAAGGGGTATATGGTATGATTTAGCATCTTAAAAAAAATCAAAATTCAAGAAAAATAGTTTTGTGGATATCTTGGCATGCATTTTAGATTTAATAACCAGTTTATGAAATTTATAAGAATTTGGTCTAAATTTCAAAAAATAAAAAATTATTTTGTTTCTTTTAATATACGAGATTATGAACCTATACGTAAGATGTATTTTCAATATTGAATAAAAAGATAGTTTCTTTTATTTTTATGTTTTGACTTTAAAATAACTAAGCTTGACCCTTAAAACCATGGTTTACTCTACTAGGGTGGATTGATTTTAACCATTAGACATACTAAATAATTAGAAAACACAACAGTGTCTTAGTTTATATTAGACAAATAAATAATGCAGTTTATCTTAGATAAGGTGTACTAAGGGTGATATGACCTTCGTATAAACAATCAATCCTCTTATCCAGACTCTGAGATTAATTAGGATTCTTAGTTACCAAAATACTATGTGACAACTTCATTCTTTTTTTACTTATAAAAAACAAGAATTATTTGTTCTTTCCACCCATCACTACAAAGATTACAATCTAAGAGGAAAATCGTTGTGATATCGCACACATGTGACACAAATAATAGTAGCAATAATAATAATAATAAAAATAATGGTGATAATTGTGAAAATTATAACATTAGTAATAGGACCGCTATTGTTATTACTAATAATGATAATGTTAACAATAATTGTGGAGATAATAAAAATAACAACAATAAAAATAACAACAACAAAAATAACAACAACAACAACAACAACAACAATAATAATAATGATGATGATGATGATTTTTATCCTCACTCTTTAAATTACTATTTTTTTAAAAAAAATTTATATAATTGAAATTCTATTTTTTTTTAATTTCATAATTTTTATCAAGTTATTCTAGTCACATAATTTAAATCACGAGTTTGACAAAATATCTCATATTGACATAGCCTTAACTAGCATTGTTACGTATTTGTCCAAACTAGTTTTCTATATCATTTTTTTATATTATATTTCAACATTTAAACATTATTTTTTTATACCAAAAAAAAACCTAATCCCATGAGGAAGCGCAGACACCAAGGCTGGATAATGCATAAATTGGTTAAAAGATATACTAAAATGTTGGTCTCTTTCCTTGGTTGCAAGTGATGAACTAATTTGGATGCACAATTTGTCCTCACCATGGAGTCAGTTGCAATCTCTTCTCCCTGTTGGATGATTCTGCTCAACTTTCATAGGCAATCATGATTCTGATTGGATCTTTTTATCCTGCTCTTATTGTTAAAAAAAAACTAAGCTTTTTATTAGGAATATTTGGATCTTTTTATATAGTTATAGATTATTCAAACAATAAAAATATTTAAAACCTTTATAATTAATATCCAATTCTACATTTTAAAAGTATAAAAAAATAATTAATTTAAATAAAAATACAAAATACTTTTAAAAAAAAACATAATCACATCGCTAAGACAAACAAGCTTTAAAAACAACCAATCAATTATATAATAAAATATCAAAGAGGCTATTGACCGCATTTGAATCAACTCGGTACTTGATTGAGAATGTAATAGAAATTGTCTCAAAATATTTTTTAATTTAAATAATATATATTTTTATTTTTAAAAAACAACCAGTCAATTATATAACTAAATATTAAAAACATCATTGGCCACATTTGAATTGAGTTAATAATAATAGAAATTACTATTAAAAGTTTTTTTAATTAAAAATATATTAAAATAATATTTTTTATTTTTTAAATTTATTTTTAATATCAATCCATTAAAACAATTTAAAAATACTAAAATAATATATTTAAAAAACAATAACAAAACTATCGGTCTCTCCGCAACGCGACTTCAAAAAACAACCAAGTTGGACTTGTTGGTAACAACTTATATTCCAAAGAAACATCTAGAGTCACAGCCCTAAACAGTATCGCTAACGTTGTCTTCCATCCATTCCCACATTTCCTGTTATCCCATTCGCCCGTCACACTTCTCAAACCTGATAACCCGTCATTTTAGAAAACAACCACCGTCTCTCAATAAAATAAAAAGGAAAAGTCATCTCCCTCCTTTCCTCCGTCCCTCCTCGTCAAGTAAAGGAAAACAAGAGAGAAGGGAGAAGAATCAGCAGAGATGTACGGATACGCAAGCGTTAGCAACAAGGATGGGGCAAAGGAGATTGATTTGGAGGCAGGAAATAGAGAGAGTTTGTACCCGGGTTTGAGTCTTGGAGAGAACCAATTACGATGGGGTTTGATTCGCAAAGTTTATGGAATCTTGGCTGCTCAGCTTGTCCTCACCACCATCGTCTCTGCTGTTACGATTCTCTATACTCCTATGACTGATCTCCTCAAGGGAAGTTTCGGGTTCGTTTTGTTTCTATCAATTGTCCCCTTTATTTGTAAGTACTCCATATTCAAGATCTCTCCTTTCTTTCTTGATTTGTTTGTGGTTTTATGTTGTTTAAATCTCATGTTTTAGGATGTCTTTTTGGGTTAAAGATTGAAACTTGATTGTGAATTTGTAATTTAAAATATATATATTTTATAAATTTCTCGTGACATAGAGAGTTTAAATAGAAAAAAAAGTTTCTTGAAACTCAAGTGGATTCACTTGCAAGAGGATTGTGAATTTGCTTGGTTCTTGAAATTTTGTTCTTTTAATGAGGGTAATTTTTCTTGCAGTGTTGTGGCCCTTGCATGTGTATCACCAGAAACACCCTGTGAATCTAATTATTCTTGGCCTCTTCACCGTTTCGCTAAGCCTCTTGGTTGGAGCAAGCTGCGCTAATATAGAAGGTCGGTATCTTTTTCTTATCCTGTTTGGACATTTAATAGTTCGTTGATTGTTGGCGACTTCATGTGCAGCTTTTATAATTATGATTTGATTATTGTCTTGCATTCAAATATTTTCAGGTAAAATTGTGCTTGAGGCATTAATTCTGACGTCCGCTGTGGTTTGCTCTCTAACTGCGTACACTTTCTGGGCTGCAAAGAAGGGCAAGGACTTTAGCTTCCTGGGACCAATTCTCTTCACTTCCCTCATTATCCTCATCCTGACTAGTTTTATCCAGGTCAGATGCCTCATTTTCTTCAAGTCACCCTCCCATGGATATGTTATCTGAGCAACACGGAGCTATTATGTGTTCACCCAGTATATATGTCTGATGTTATGGATGTTCTGGTATCATGCAGGTGTTCTTCCCACTTGGCTCAACGTCTACTGCAGTTTATGGTGGAATTAGCGCTTTGATCTTCTGTGGATACATTGTTTATGACACTGACCACCTGATCAAGCGCTTCTCATATGATGAGTATATTTTGGCCTCTGTTGCTCTCTATTTGGACGTTCTGAACCTGTTTCTTTCCATTCTGCGGGTGCTGAGTCAGAGAAACAGTTAGTTGTACAGCATACTCTCTTCAGCCAGGGCTAGCATGCAATTATATATTTGATAATAACTGATATTCATTGTGAAATTGTGGATGTTATATGTTATTAATGTACTCTGCTAGTGCCTAAGTGGGCGGTTGCTCTTTGCAGAGTCCTTGGTGTTCTATTTTCCTAATCAACTGTGGTAAAAATATGGTTTCTTCTATGTGAATTGTTTTCCACTCTATGGTTTCTTCTACTTGGGTGGATTGCCTTTCTCAGGACTTCTTTTGCACGCTAAATCGAGGTACAGCGTGAATTCTAGGTTGTTTGGAGTGAAAAACTTTCAGTTGCTGCCAGAAACTTGTCTGTAGGAAATTTGGATGTCTCATCAGTCTAATCAGCTCGTCTTGCATAAATTGACAGAATAGCTAACATGAGCTGGGAGAATTTTTGTTGACTCCTCAAACAAATCTTTGTTCTAACCAATATAGTACATTAAAAATCTACACAGCATGAGGAAAGGATACTAAGGCAGTACAGTAGTATAGGAATGTTTTTTTTTTTTATTAACGTTGGTGTCCGGATTAGCTTTTGCGCATTTTGACCAATCCTATGGATTTTGAAGTTAACGACCATGTAAGCCTCCAGTGGCTATCATATTAGCAACTACAGGGCTCAAACTTGAAATCATTGGTGGAGCAAATCTTTTAATCCCAAGCTCCTATCACTAGGCTACCTACTAGATGGTGAGGTATGTTTTAACCAAAACCAAGATACAAAATATTAATATCCATTGACATTATGATGGTGTTATTAACATTTATAAACTAAGTTATCATATTCATTTACACAACCACAAGATGTACTAATGCATACATCATTTAAGTATGTTTACAAAAATAAAAAAAAAACATATATATACAAAAAGTATAATATGCTATCTCTACTCTATTCGCTCGGCGAGATTGTGCTTAACTTGTATACAAAACATGATTACATATAATTAATAAAGCATGTATATATATACTTATCTTTTTTCATGGAATTTATATGTATTGCAAATAAAAGCATTTAAAGCACATTTTATTCACTCAATACCATTGGCGACATTTACCTTATGCCGACTATGATATGCCTTGTTATCATTAGTATTAGCCAACTTTACAAGTGGACTAATCCATGTCTACTAAAAGAGCAGCAATGTCTATACATAAATTTTTTTATTCTTTTTAAAAATAACTTGACTCGCAATGTAATGCAGGTTAATGAATTAGTGTTCTACTATATCAAAATGTGAGATGTAGGTGGTGGTGATAATTTCTTTTATAACAATCAAGCTATAACATCTTATTCTTGTTTCAATTAAAATAGATATCACATCATTAGCTTATATCAACATCTTTTAAAAAAAAGTAATTGTATTCATCTTTTTTTTCTTCTTCTTTAGAACTTCTAATTTCTTAAAAAATCATACCCACCATGATCTCCCAACGCCATCGACCATTTTCATCCAAAACATCAAAGAAATACAGTTTAAACCCCCATCTCTTTGTCAACCAAACCCTCAATAGCCCTATCCCAAACTAGACTTATTGTTGAGATGATATAATGAATTGATCATCTTGAAAAACTGCGCATTATTTATTTATTTTCTCGTTGTCAGAAGAGCATCACCAATATTTGTGGAAACATTAAGAAATATCAATAAAAATAAAAGATTCTTAATGATGCTTAAACTAAAACATATAAACATATATGCATTAAAACCTACGATATACAAAAAGTGTCATATGCTGCCTCCGCTCTATTCAGGGTGAGATTGTGCTAAACTTGTGTACAAAACATGATTACATATAATTAATAAAGCATGCATATACACCATCTTCTTTCGTGGAATTTATATGTATTGCCAATAAGAGCATTTAAGCACATTTTATTCACTCGGTACCTTTAGCGTCATTTTAACTCTTTTATTTTAAGGCTAAGATATCAACTCTTGATATCTTACCATTGACATTACTTAACCATTTACCTTATGGTGACAACGATATGCCTCGTTATCATTAGTCAACTTTATAAGTGGTTTGTGAATTAAGATTTCTAATTCATTCCATAAAAAACCTTTACAAGTTGTTTGTGAATTGAGATTCCTAATTCATTTCCAAACTAATCCACTGTTGAAGGATAAATCTGAAAAAAAATCCAATTTAAACAAAAAAACAAAAAAAAACTTGAGTCAACTTGGTTAACCCTCCAAACTTACAACTCAAGTCATGAAATCGGGATAACTCCATAAAAATAAAGTTAAAAAAGATTATGAAGCTCAATCCTGAACGAACCTAATGTTAGATGATGAAATTGATAACAAAATTAATTATGAGAAAGGATCAAAAAAAGACTGAAGTCAGCCCGAACTAACCTTCCAAACCCATGACCCGGATCATAAGGCCAAAATTACCCCATAGAAGGCAAACAAAAAAATATCACGAAACTCAATTCTCAATTAACCCAATGATAGTTGTTAAAATTGAAAAAAAATCATTTTAAAAAAGGATCCAAAACAAAACAAATAGAAATCAAAAGAATAATGACTAAATTTGACATAAAAACAAAATGACAGGACCCCTTGCTATTTTGGAAATAATGGGTGTGGAAACCGAGGAGAGGAGAGGAGAGGAGAGAGAAGAAAAGAAATAAGTCCCACACGCTTCAACTAACAAAATACGCTGCACCATTGGGATGACCTCACCGAGATGCTTCCAAAGCCACCAAGGATGGCGATGTTACGACATCGAAGAAAGCCACACATGCTACCAGATGCAGCGACTTTCTTCACATGCTGGTGTGTGCAATGCACACACTAGCCTTTTTTCCATTGCTTGTTTACCCTTGTCCATGTAATTGATAGCAGTTTCAAATTTGGTCCCTTGAGCCTTAATCATTTTAGATTAATAAAAATGAACTTCATTTCTAGACAACTAGAAAACATTGTTAAATTTAATCTCAAATAAACTCAGCTTTAAATGATCAAATTGAAGAAAAAAAAAGAGATAAAATTGAGTGACTAAAAAATAGGGTGGAGCTTTTCCCTGCCTGTGCAATTCATTCCTCGATTCTTTAAAGAAAAAGGGGTTCATACTTTCTATTATTCAAGTTTGGTCCCCAGAGCTTTAATTATCTTAAATCAATAAATTTCATTTAATTTTACCAAATTGAGTATCAACTATGAGATATATATTTTTTATGCCACGAGATCTGATAAGATAGTCTACCAAAATAAACTATCAAATCCAATTTTAAATAAATACAAACCCAATTCCAAATAAACACAACTTCAAAGGAGAAAAAAACATTGAGGGATTAAAATTAAGTAACTAAAGGAACACAATGAAATGAGCTGTGTTTTTTCCCATATTTTTTTAGGTTTTTTCTTAACCTTAATGTAAGCTTATGTAAGTTTTAAATTCTTTCAATTGAGAGTGTTTGTTTTAGAGGTGGATGTTGAGGTTTGGATGTGAAACCCACTAAAAAACTACAAAAAAACAAGAAATATTAATTTTTATAATTGAGTTTTGTATTACCCAACAAAACTAAACCAAAGACACAAGTAACTTCGTTGATGACACAATGTTTTATTTTAAAATAACAGATAACCTGAAAATAACTTATAATTATAACTGTGGTTAAATGGACAAAATGATTGATGCTAGGAAGAAGGGTAAGGTTAGGCAGTCATTTTCAATAGGTAAAAAGGAAGTCCAAAACCCAAGTCCTTCTCCTTCCACCATGACTGTATGAAAGAGAAGTCACCGATCCCTCGTCTTTCTCACTTCAAAATCAAAACAATTAATCCTTCCCAAATGAATTTCTTCAAATCTGTCTTCGCTGATGACACAACACCACCCGATTCACCCAAATCCCATTCCCCTCCTAACAATTCCACCTCCGAAGACCCGAACCCGACAACCCAAAACCAGGTCTGGTCTCTTGGTTCATTAATCCAGACCTTAGCAACCAAGTCTGAATCCGTTATGGAAATCTACAAAAAGGATCTTGAAGAATTCGGATCCGGCTTAAAAAAAGAAACCGCCATTATTCGTGATGTCGCTTCACGCGCCGTCCATGATCTCCCCGCCTCCTTCGAGGCAAGCGCCGCCGTCGCTCAAGAAACCATCGACGGTATTGGATCCACCATGTGGAAATCAACGGCCCAGATCATTTCTCAAGGTAAAGACTCCATTTTAGATGCTGACCATGATCATGATTTACTCTCATCTAATGCTGATGGTAGTAGAAGTAATTTGAGTAAACAGCAGTCTTTGGATGTGAAATATAGTCGTTTTGATGCTCAAGTGCATGCATTGCAGTCTGATTTGGATACTTATTGTAGCGAACCAGAGGATAAGGTTGATTATGAGAAATGGAAATTAGGGGGTCTTGTAATGGATGATAAAAAAGAGGAGATCGAGCGGTTAATTACCGAGAATGGGGTGATTAGGGATATTTATAATGAGGTTGTGCCGAACAGAGTTGATGATGAGAGTTTCTGGAGTAGGTATTTTTATAGGATGCTCAAGTTGAAACAAACCGAGGAGGCGAGGGCTTTGCTTGTTAAACGAGTGATTTCTGGTGATGAAGAGGATTTGAGTTGGGATTTTGATGATGATAAGGAGGAGGGTGATGTGTTTTCGTCGAAAGGTGAATCAAGTAAAGATGCAAAGGTAGAGAAGGAGAATGTTGATGAGGTGATTAATGAGAATGTAGCAGAGAAGGAAAAGGTTTGGGTTGATAGAAGTGAGGATAAGTTGGAGGAGAAGGAGGTGGTGGTGGAGGGAAAGGGCAGTACTGCTGAATTGTGCAAGGATAATGATAAGTTGGAGGAGAAGGCTGTGGTGGTGAAGGGAGAGGGGCATGATGGCATATCATGCAAGGATAGTGATAAGTTGGAGGAGAAGGTGGTGGAGGGAAAGGGGGGTAATGGTGGATCATGTAAGGATAGTGCTGTTTCTGTGGTTTCGAGTCAGTTGCTGCCTGAGGAGGATCTTGAGTGGGATGAGATTGAAGATATTGGGAGTAATGATGAGAGCAAAGGGGAAGCTGTGGGGAGCGGGAAGAGTGCTGGTACAAGTAAAGTTGACTTGCAGAAGCGGTTGAGCGCTGCAGAGGAAGAGGATGATTTTAGTTGGGATATTGAAGACGAAGATGATGTGCATGTTAAGTGATTTTTCATACGTGCTAATTATTATTCCATTACAGTGCATTGTGAGATATATGTCTTTGTATCGTATCTTCCATTTAGATGTTCAAGTGATTGGATTCATGTTCTTGTCACAGTTCCGTGAGTTTTCATAACTATAAATACCATTCATGAAAATGTGTCTCTTTTTTCTTGTGCAAGAAAATCACATTATTTGCCGGTTCTATCTTCTTTAACCTTTCTTCTGTTGCTATGACCGAATTCTTGATTTACCATCCCGTTTAAAATGGTTCGGGAGCTTTACAGATGCTGTTCTACTAAAGGAGTAGGTGCCTGTCTTTATTTGCATGATTTCTTACCTTAATTTAAATTGAAGGAGCTTGTAGTTGTATACTGAGCAATCAGAGATTTTTTCTGGCAAGGATTGAGCTTTTGCTGCCAGGGTTTTGTAAACCTGCCTGTCATGAGATCTCTTTTTGACTCTTGTACGAGAGTAATCCATCTTGGATTGCAGAAAACCTGTCATGATTTGGTTTTCTTTATCTAGCATTGTATACTCTGTCAATCCTAGGGGTGATTATTTCAATTTGGTTTGGTTTTTACATAAAAAAAAAATAATCAAACTGAATTTTTTTTTTTAAAAAAAACCGAAACCGGTTCAAACCGACTGGTTTTGGTTCGGTTCGGTTATTTTAGAACAAAAATTGAAACCCAACCGACTGGTTTCGATTCGGTTTGGTTTGATTTTAGTTCGGTTCGGTTATTTTATATTAAAAACAAAAAGCTATATTGTTTTTTGGGGTTTTTTTTTTGTAATTTGTAATGGGTTTGGTTTCGGTTTGGCTTGGTTTTTCGGTTTCAAGCAATCTGAAACCGAACCAAACTGATTGGTTTTTTAAAATATTCTAATCGGTTTTTTTCACGATTTGGTTTTTTTGATTATTTTTTTTTTATTTTTTTGGTTTAATTAATTTTTTAATTTTTTTATTCACCCCTGAACAATTCAATTAACCATATCATTGCTGTTGCGATTTGCAAATGCAAGCTTTGCTCTACATGAATGTGGTTGTACTATTCATTGGTTCATGAAGGTGTTGTATTGAAAATGCTAAAAGTTTAAGAGTTGCAAGGATGGTTGCCATTTTCTTTTTGAAACATGGATTCCTTTCCAGTATGATCATAAAACTAATGTATGAGCGAGTCAATTTGATGAAATTAAAATGTACGGACCATAGATTTGGTCTCTGGTATATGCCCAAGAGAGATGACTACAAACAAGTTGTCAATCGCAAAAGAAAAGCTATAATAGTGAAGATTAAAGAACATGAGCTAAAAGAGAAAGGGTTTGCCATCCTACCACTCCAAACAATCTTTCCAGGGTCTATGGAGGTGATTAGATTTGGCATGACGTACCTCCACATTAGTGCTTTTGGAATGTCAAGATATGGAACAGATTGAGAAAGTGAAGGTCAAAGCAAAAGATGAGATGCTGCCACAGTTATCTATATACATTGTTGTTGACATCCCTGCAAAAGCTTTTGTGAAGAAGATGGAGAGTGCTCCTTTTATGTTAAAAAAAACCTTAAAAGTTCCATCAATTCATGAACCCACTGTATTAAGAGTAATTGGTCAAGTTTTGATAATACAATTGCAATGAGTAATGAAGACGGGGAAGAAGAGGAAATAAATGATTTTACTAGGTTGGTGGAAAATTACGAGAAAACTTGGAAACTCGTTAATAAAGAATTAAAAGTTATAAATTTGGATACTAAATAAGAAAAGAAAGAATTGAAGATTGGTACCTTAATTACGACTGAGAAAAAAGATGACATAATCTCTCTATTTCATGAATATGTGAATGTCTTTGCTTGGACATATGCAGATATGCCTGATTTAGACATCAACATAGTGGTACACAGAATTCCTTTGATGGAAGGAAGTAAGCTTGTTAAACAGAAAACCATAAAAATATGCTCGAATATACTACTTAAAGTGAAAACGGAAATACAGAAATAGTGGAATGCATGATTCCTGGATGTGGTCCATTATCCTTAATAGGTGGCTAATGTAGTTGTAGTTTCCAAAAAGGATGGCAGGATCAAGGTGTATATGGGTTACAAAGACTTGAACAAGGCAAGCCTGAATGATGAATTTCCTCTACCCCACGTAGAGATCTTAGGCTATGTTTGTTTCTCGGAAAATGGTTTCCAAGAAATTATTTTCCAAACTTTCCTGTGTTTGTTTGCCATTAAAAAAGTTGGTCAACGAAAAACACTTTCCGGAAGTTATGAAAAATTTAGAAATGTCATATTATTTGATGATTATATCAAATTTGGTCCTCAAACTTTTGATTGCTATATATATTTTGTTTTGAATATTTATTTTTCAATTTCATCTCTTAAAATTTAATTTTTATATTAACTTTGGTCCTCATTTTTATAATTATTATTTGCTTTTCCCTTATCATTTTTTTATTGAAATTTTTTATCTATCAAATTTGATTCTCATTCTTTTGATTGTTACTTATTTTATTTGAAATAATTTATGAAATGTTAATTATTATTATTTTAATTTCTTTATCTTTTATTTTTTTTATTTTTTAGATTTGATCTCTATTATTTTGATTATTATTTATTTTATTTGAGATAATTTATGAAATTATATTTTTTTTAATTCATTCTCATTCAACTTTTTAATTTGTAAGATTTGTTCCTCATTATTTTAATTAACTTGAGAAAAATAAAACATTAATAAGTTATTTTCCAGCTCATTTTCAATGACATAACCAAACACTGGAAATTGTTTTCCAACTTTTTTTCATTACATTACCAAACATCAAAAAATAATTCACTTTCCCGGAATTCACTTTTTCAGAATTCACTTTCCAAAAGAAAACTACTTTCCAGCAAACAAACAGGGCTTTAGTTGACAATGCTGCGCGAAGAGTGTCACATACTCATTCATGGATGAGTTCTTGGGATATAACCAAATTAAAATGGCAGAGGAAGACAAGGAGAAAACTATCTTTGTCATGCCTTGGGGAACCTTTTACTATAAAGTGATGTCATTCGAACTGAGAAATGTTGATGCCACAAGTACCGTGTTGAAAATAAACTGAGAACATGATACTATGTCATGGATAGGATTAATTTTTTTTTTGAACATGCAGTTTTTTATTAGAAAAAAAAATTTAAACGATGTAGAAGTTAACTTGATATGATTTAAACCGTGTAGAGATTAACTTGATGTGACTTGATTGCCTTAACGAGTCTAAAGACAACCTAGACGACCAATAAAAATATAATTTGACTTGCAAAAATTCTAGAAAAATCTTTATATATATATATATATATATATATATATATATATATATATATATATTGAATCGACAATATATTGGATCGGCCCAAATTAACACGAGTTAACTTGTTAAATCCACGACCATGATCATGAGACTATGATAGCCCTAAATAAAGCAAATGAAAACAAATTATAAAGATTCTCAATCAACCTGGTGTTGAAGAATGGAAATGAAAAAAATAATTAAAAATAAAAGAAAATAACTTGAGTTAACTTACCAAACTCATGACTCAGGTTATGGAACAGAGATAACCGCATATAAAGTAAACAAAGAAAATGACCCAAATAAACCTAAGTTAACCTGCCAAACCCGCGACCCGGGTCATGAGACTAGAATAACCCCATGAAAAGCAAATTGAAACAAATTATGAAGCTTAATTTTGAATAAACTCATTATTAAGTGATGAAATTAAAAAAGAAATTTAATCTAAAAACAGGACGCGATAAAATGACTTGAATTTACTTGGGTTAACCCACAAAACATATGACTCAAGTCATGAGATTGAGATAACCCTATAGAAAGCAAACTAAAACAAATCATGAAGTCTAATTACTAATCAACCCAATGTTGAAGGATAAAATTAAAAAAATATCAATTAAAAAAAAAACAAAAAAAACTTGAGTCAACAAGTTAACCCGTCAAACCTGTGACCTGTGACCTGCGACCCGAGTCTTAAGACTGAGATAACTTCATAGAAACTAAAATGAAATAAATCATGAAACTTAATTCCTAATCAACAAAATATTGAAGGATGAAATTGAAAAAAAAATTAATTAAAAAAGATTAAAAAAACTCGAGTCAACCGGATTAACCCACTAAACCCACAACACTGGTCAAGAGACTAACAACTTATAAAGCAAACCACAATAAATTATGAAACTTAATTTTCAATAAATCAAATATTGAAAGATGAAATTAAGAGGAAAAAAACATAAATTTAGAAGAAAAAAATATTATTAAAATAAATAGTGTTTTATAAGGTGATACACAATTTTTTTTTTTACTTAGTGCCTAAAAAGGGATATAACTCAGGCTGCATTTTCAAATTATTCAGTGTGACCCAATAATAATAATAATAATAAAAGTACTAGTGATGAATGTTCTTATAAGAGGAAAGGACTCTGGATTCGCCGAATGTTTTCCTTTTTCAGTCCTTGGAATTTTTTCAGTTACTTATATTTTTTTCATTTTGATACTTTTATATTTAGTTTATTTGGAATTCAACTTGATAATTTGTTTCAATTAATTTGGTAAGGATTTTCTCGCAATATTGAAAATAGATTTTGGCATTAAATTGTTGTTAAATTTAGCAAAATCAAATTTAATTTTATTGATTAAACATAAATAAAACATTGGAGACCATAATTGACACCAAAACAAGATTCTAGCCTCTCTTTTTTAAGTATTTTAGTTCCCAAAGTTTTAAAACTTTTCATTTTTAGTCCATGTTTTCTAATGCTTTTATATTTTGATTTAGAACTTCATTTTATTTTATTTATGATTTAGCCCCTAAGATATATATATATATATATATATATATATATATATATATATAGAGAGAGAGAGAGAGAGAGAGAGAGAGAGAGAGAGAGAGATGTTTAAAATAGATGAGAAGAGAGAAAGTTATTAGTTGATTTTGTATTAATGACAAAAAATATCATTAGTGGTGTCAATGTGTTTCATTTCATAAGAAAAGTTTCATCGAGGTGTATTTTCGCCTTATCTTATTGGAAAAAACATGTTCGGTTTCATAAATGTTTCTTTGAATAAGGATTGAATTTTTGATCAATTAAACATTTTTTAAAGGTTACATACAAGCATTTAGGGTTATGGAGTGTTTCGTGAGTGTTTTTAGATTTAAAAAATACTTGAAATTTTTGGGCTTGATTTTTTGACAATGTTCTATTCTGATTATGGTGGCCACAGTTAAACTAGTAGGCAACTTGTCATCATGTTATTTTATATATATATATATATATATATATATATATATATATATATATATATTAATTCAAAATATATTTGAGGTTTCATTTTGTTAAATAAATTATTTGGTGGTTTTCATATGAGCATTTTTTTACCATATAATTAATAAAAAAATACTTTTAAAAAATAAAGTTATTAAACAAAGTTGGATCTATAAGTTGGGGTATATATCTAGTGGGTTAACTCGGGTTGCCCAGATCGATCCAAGACGCCGTTATTTTAATATTTTAAAATAATAACAGCCGTGTTTTGAATTTTTTTAACAAAATCATGCAAGTTGTCTTTAAAGTTATTGGATCGACTGAGTCATAAAAAATCAACTCTCACAATATTTTATTTGAATTCTATACGAGGTAATAGGGCTGAGCATTTTCGGTCCGGTCCGGTTTTGGACCAAAATAAACAACCAAACCGATTTTATTTTATTTTTAGTTTTGGAACCGAACCGAACCAAAAACCGGTTCAAATCGATTAATTTTGGTTTGGTTCGGTTCGGTTTTTTTCCCTTCCAAACCGGTTCAAACCGAAATTTTTATACTTGCTTCCATTTTCCAAAAAATCAACTCCAATTTTTGTTTTATTCTCCTTGTCCAAAAGTTAAACCCAGCAAAAAAAATACAAAAAACAAAAGGATTTGACTGCAAAAAAACAAAGAGAAAATCAAAAGTTATTGAAATGTAAAATCATCAAAAAGCATGGAAGAGAAGAATACAAATTTGAGAGATGAGAGACAAGAAAAGCATCGATAACATTGATACAGAAACTGTTGAGAGTGCAAAGTTTTTAGATCTTAGTTTCTCTGAAATCCCAAGAAAACCCTTTCATGGTAAGCAAAACGGGTGTGGGGATGTTTGGTGGTAGTTGTGTTGATATTGATTCAAGAAAACCCTTTCATCACTAATTGATTTGAAGCTAGGGAGAGACCAGAGATGCCAAAAAAGAAAGGAAAGCAAAGCGGAAAGGACAAAAGCCAGCACACACTTAGACAGGAGAGCCCAACAAGAGGGAAAAAGTAAGAATGGTAAAGATGCACAGGATAATAGGTTTTTGAAAGAGAGATTTTTGCTATCTAAGAAGAAGAAGACAGATTTGAGAGTGAGAGACAGATAGTAGGGAGAGGGGCGGTTGAGAATGTTGAAATTTAGGGTTAGAAGAAAAGATGGTATTTATACTTGTTTTAGAGGGAGGGGGCGGCTACGTGAACTGTAATCTGCTAGGGTTAATGGGTAGAAAGCGTTTTTTTATTTCTAACCGAACCGGTTTGGTTCGGTTCGGGTTGTCCGGTTTAAGCATTACAAAACCAGAAACCGAACCGAACCGGACATTTTTCTAAATATTCTAACCAGTTTAATCGGTTTTTATTTTTGGTTCGGTTTTTTCAGTTTTTTTTTTTCCGGTTTTCTCGGTTTAATTGATTTTTCAGTTTTTTTACTCATTCCTACGAGGTAAGATGTGAGATCAAAAGATCCGTATGCTTATCCACTGGAATGGGTATAGTGACATTGCCAAAATATTTCTCGCAACAACACATAAATGTTGTATTATTCTTATGTTGTTTAATATATTAACATCAAAATCTTAAAAATATTGTTTTTTTGTTGAAGTTTTCCGAAAGAAATTGAGCACGTTAATGATACAAAAGAGTTTTAATTAAAAAAGTATTTTTTTATTTTTATTTGATGAATGATATATAAAAAAAAGTTAGATTTTTTTATTGGAATTTAAAATATTAATAAAAAATGAAGAATTATATATATATATATATATATATATATATATATATATATATATATATATATATATATATATGCCAATCATTTAGTAAACCTAGACGTGAATCATGATTGATTGGTGACTGCAATTACTAAAAGCAAATCTAGAAGTGGGACCGAAAGATTAATCATATTATCCAAAGAAACAAACAAATAAATAAAACCGTGCAAAAAAGCAAAGTCTCTTCTTCGCTTCACAGAGAACCTATAAATATAGAAACGTTTCCTTCTCCTCCTCCACAAAATTCCTAATGAATCTCTTCAATTCCGCCTTCGCAGACTCCGATGATCCCACACCCATATCATGCGCCGACAACGGGGACCCTGACCCGCCTACCCTAGACCCCACATGGTCGTTTGGCTCTTTAATCAAAAGCATAGCAACCAAATCAGAATCCATTATTAGAACCTATAAAAAGGACCTCGAATCCGTTTTAAAGAAAGAAACCGCCGTCTTCCGCGATGTAGCTTCACGCGCCGTCCACGACCTCCCCGCTTCGTTTGAGACCAGAGCCGCCGTCGCTCAAGAGTCCCTCGAGTCTGTCGGCCAAGCCATCGACGATATTGGATCCACCTTCGGTTTTCTCAGCTGTTGATCATGATCGTGATGGTGATACTGGTAGTTTGATTAAACGGGAGTCTTTGAATGCGAGATATAGTCTTTTCGATGTTCAAGTGCGTGCATTGCAATGTGATTTGGATACTTATTATTGTGAACCCGTGGATGAGGAAGATTATGAGAAATGGAGATCAGGGGGTCTTGTGATTGAAGAGAAAAATGAAGAGATTAATTAGGGAAAATGAGGTTGTTAAAGGGATTTATAACGAGGTTGTGCCTAGTAAAGTTGATAATCAAAGTTTTTGGAGTCGGTATTTTTATAGAATATTCAAGTTAAAGCAAGCAGAGGAAGCGAGGGCTTTGCTTGTTAAACGGGCGATCTCTGGTGATGAAGAGGAGGATCTGAGTTGGGATTTTGATGGTGAAGAGGAAGAGGGTAACGGAGTTTTGTCGAAAGGTAAATCGAGTAAAGATAGTGATGTGGTTTCGAGCTATTCGTTTCAGGAAGAGGAAGATGTTGGATGGGATGAGATTGAAGATATTGGGAGTAATGATGAGAGCAAGGTTGGAGCTGCAGGGAGCAACAGCAAGTGCTGGTACAGGCAGAGTTGAAGACGAAGGTGCATATTGATCTGATCGAAACTGGTTGCAGATGCGGTTTTTATATCTTTTGGCAGAAATCACATCACATTTCCACTGCCCTTGTTTCTTTTGTTCTTCAACTTTGCTGTCTACAGCTACTATGTCCAAATTCCGAAATTTCGATCCAAGTTTCTATACCATATGGCTTAGAATGGTTGATGAGCTTCACAGATGCTGTGGTTTACCAAAGGGGTCGGTATCTACATTCGCGTTTGTTTTTGTTACTTTCATTAAACTGAAACAACTTGGGTTTAAAAAATAGGTTTAAAAAGAGTTGCAAATCATAGCTTTTTGTTAAGGTTTCAAAAGAATTTTGGGACAAAATCCTGTTTCTGTACTTGCAGCTTGCACAAACCTGCTTCAGTCATTCTAATTAATTATTTCTTTTCTGTCGCAGTGACTGGCTTCTCTCAATCGCACAAGCCTTGGATGGCTCCGGCATGTCTGAAAAACCAAGAGCCAAACAAGAATAGCTAGTGTAATAAAGAGCACTTTGCATTCTCATATTATTGATTATTATATCACAATGCATCAAGAAGTCATCTCCAGTGCTTTCAAAATCACCACCAAGCTCGACATAAACTCTTCAAATTTGAAGGTGGAGGAAGCAAACACCAATGGTAAAAACCAAAGTATTGGGCTTCTTTATAATACAAGCCAGTGCCCTTGATCACTCAAAACCAATACTCTAAACACACTTCCAAGACCAGATGGCATGATGTACTTCATTACGACTTCCGACGCAACAAATATTACAATCGCATGCAATTCTCAATTATATTGTTTCCTACTGGTGCTTCGACACCAATGACTTCTGCGCAATATTATCAATTGCAGGAAATCAATCATCACAGAATTAGCATGAACCAGGCACAGGATCCGAGTAGTAAAGGAAATCCCAGCAATTAGGATAAAGATCTAATGATCCGGATTTGACAGGCGAGATAGTCTATCGATTTCCTTGATGATCAATTCCTTTTCCTCTTCAAACTGTTCATCCTCAGCACCTGAAGAGACAGTATGTTATGGATGTCCACAGAAGGAATTTCGAAATTTGAGCAGTGTTTCTTATAAACACAATTTCAAATAAAATTACATGACCTCTTTGTGAATCTAGTTTGAAAGCATAATTACCTTTTCCAGCTGAGAGATTGTGAAGCAATTCCAACAATTTTCCATGGTTTTTGGCCAAAATCACTTTCACCTCTCGTGGCTTGTTAGGATTAGCAACAAAGACCTGCACGTATAAACAAGACAGAATTTAACACTTGGAACCATAAAGGACCATTTGTGCCACAAAATCTTTCATTATCTAAGGCAAATAAAGGATCCGTAGTAGACGTGCATTTAACAAAAAGTTAACTGGTGATGCTGCCCAAGGTGCACCTGAGCCAGTGTAACAAAATTTGGCTGTCAGCAGAGTCCAACAGATTAACCAAAGAGGCTAAAGAGAGATGATGCATATCAGACAGCAAGTACAGCCGACTGCCTCCTCTATAACCTGACCAATTTAGTCTTTGGAAGGGGGTAGAAAAATTAGCCAATGTTATGCATATTCTACATTAGCAATTTCCTTGGTTCTAAAGGTATTGGAACAACTTGAAGGCCAGGGGATTGAATTACAATAAGTTAGCATGGGGGAATCGGAGTTCTTGCATATATGACCAAGCCTAGAGCACAGCCAGGTGAGAAAAAAATATATACACTATAAAATAAGAGAAGGCAAGGAAGACCTTGAAAATGTGGAAAGCAGAGATCTGAATATTTTTGCTCGAGTCCTGCCCAGACAAATGAAAGAAAAAACAAGCAGAGAAAGGTCAAATACAATCAAAACTTATGAAAAAGATGGAGGGTGTCAAAAATAGATCTAACAAAGAATATAATATAGTATAGGAAATCCCTTATTAAATCAAAACTACTCTTTACCACTTATCAGACAGACACATAAAAGTGTGAAGCTCTGGTGGCCACAGACCAACGCCACCCCCCTCCCCCCTCAAAAACCAAAAAAAAAATCTGGTAACCTAGGTGGCCAAATTAAAAAAAAAAAAAATTGTTTCAGTTAGAAACAGAGGCCTCTCTGCATCCACAACCCATCCGTACTGTGAGTAGACAAGCCCTTCTTAACTGTTTCCCTAAGGATAAGCAAAGCGAAACAGTTAAACCATTCATTGGTTCTGAGCTAGATCGGCATCAAATGGTAATAATCACCAATGAAAGAAGCGTTCCAGACTTCCAGTAGACAGAAGCAAGGTGAAACAAAGTGATTCTGAAACTCATATTTGAGTTACATTTCAGTAACATAAAATGAATTTTAATCAAAACTTCAAAGCTTTGATACCAATGTTGCCTCTTGTTGCCAGGTGTTCTAGGTGAGTAATATCATGTCTTTCAGGGCTTTTCTACCATTCAGAGGATTTTTACTTGCTTAGTAGCTTTTAGGTTGATAAAGTAGCATTGCCAATTAAAAGCATATGGTTTCTTCAGACTGCACGGTATATTCAATTAGACATTCAAACCGAACAATATCAAGATTACATACAGGAATAAAAAGTGGAAAAGAAAAGACTTGATACCTTCAGCAAAGTCATCATGACTTTCAAGTACCGAACTTCTTGAATGTAGCGCTTCATTATATGAGAGCTCGGAGGTTCCAAAAGGAATTCCGAGAGAAGCTATATCAACACAATACTGTTAACTTATTGATCAAAGCAACAGCATAGTGATATCTGAAAAAGTACAGTGGAAACTAACCTTCAATGATTGCCTTCTCGTCACATAATTAGAAGACGTCAAGAGTTTTTCATATTGATCAAAGAACTGGAACAGTAGAGCTTTAATATTAGCTAGGAGACACTTCTTACTCAAGCAAGATAAAAAGTAAAGATAATTGTGAAAAGGAGTTGTTATGGTAGTAGATGAGCTGGTCAGTCTACACAAATACTAGGAGTTCAGAATCCAGTGAGACTACATGGTTGCTGCAACTTACACATTGTTATATAATTCATTAATCATCACAAAAAAGGTTCTTGTCCAAAGTAGATCCCGTATTTCGATATTCTTTTACCAACATAAGTAGATCAGCAAATTTTAAGCAACATTCTAGCCAAGATTGGTCTGCCTAAATCTGTCTAGAATCATATCAAGAATTGACAAGCAAGTGTACCTCATCATAATGTGCAGTAAGATACTCCGCAACCACAGTGCCATGTTTAGTCAGTAAATCCTGGCAAGCATATCAAAACATATAAGAAGTAGGAATAACTGGAAGCGCAAAATTTGAACAGATAAAAAAAAAAGAAACACAAGAACTTACAACCTTATAACTCTGACCTTGAAAGTGGAGAAAGCATCAGAAGCAACATCAAAGTTAGGCAATTCCACAAATTTGAAGAACAACTCAAAGCTTGCAGACTCTAATATATATCTGAAACATCACTACAAAAATTAACTGTGTGAAAACTTAAAACTTGCTTTCATAAAGAAATTAGGCGTCAAAATCAGATGTCAAAAGCAGCATTAACAGCCATTTTAAACTGAGTGATTGAATTGAAACTGACAGAAATTTCAAGTCTCAGAAAAGCAATTTACTTCAAGTATCAATTTCCATTAACCTGGTCCAGCCAGCCTATTTCCTGGATTGATATACATCAAGTGGGGGCCATTCATCTCTATACTAAATTAGTTAATCTATCAAGTATTATGCAGAGCCAAAGCAGTCAACTTTTGGAATTAAATAGCTTTAGCAGCAGAGAGCAAAGCTCAAATTGTCATAATCAGCAAAAGATCCCAAGGACCAGGGTAAAGGCAATAGCCAACGAGCACATAAAACAAATCACATTGAAACCCAGGTCACGCATGAGCAGTCCTTATCAGTGGCAGAAATTATGGATCAGAATTGCAGAAATTATGGATCAGAATTACATAAATTATGGCTGCAATTATGAGATTTATTTTACCATAATTAGTGTATTAAGTTGTATATATGTTCTTACCTATATTAGAATATTAGCAGTTAGCGTATTAGCTGTTTATATTTTCTTGCCTAAATAGATTGTACAACAACTCTTATTTAATAGAAAGGATCCTCATGGTGAAGGACATTCAGCCAATTACTCAAATTTGTTATGGTATCAGAGCAAGGTTTTGTAACCTTCTGATCTATCCTTTGTTATGGGTTGATTAATTTTTTAATCAACAACTATGTTTTGGCTTACAGTCTTGATTTAAGATTTCTAGTCCTGATTTTTTTGAGAATGTCTACAGAAACTTTGAGTATCAAATTTACAGGGAAGAACTATGCGGCATGGGAATTTCAGTTTCGGATGTTTTTGAAAGGGAAGGAGCTTTGGAGGCATATTGACGAGACTTCTCCTGCTCCTGCAAATGATGCAGAATTTAGTCAATGGGAGACAAAGGATGCTCGAATTATTACTTGGATTTTAGCATCTATTGAAGGCCATATGGTGAACAATTTACGCTCCTTTGGTACAGCTAGAGAGATGTGGGATTATCTAAAGCATGTATATCATCAAGATAATACTGCTAGATGGTTTCAACTTGAATTCGAGATCAGTAATTTCAGTCAAGGTAATCTCTCGATTGAGCAATATTATTCTGGTTTTATTAATCTATGGAGTGAATATTCTGGTATTATCTATTCTAAGGTGTCTAAAGAGGTCTTACCCAGTCTTCAAGCGGTTCATGAAGTTAGTAAGCGAAATCAGTTTTTGATGAAACTAAGACCAGAATTTGAGATTGCCCGAGCTGGATTGTTGAATAGAGATCCAGTTCCTTCTTTGGATGTCTGTCTAGACGAATTATTGCGTGAAGAACAGAGAATGGCTGCACAATCTGTAATAGGTGAATCTAAGGAGACATCCGAGGTTGTCAATGTTGCTTATGCTGCTCAAGGGAAGAATCAATACAAAGAAACTATACAGTGCTACAGCTGCAAGGAGTATGGGCATATTGCCCACAATTGTGGCAAGAAATTCTGCAATTACTATAAGCGAAATGGACACATTATTAAAGAATGTTCTACACGTCTAGAAAATTAGAGAGCACAAGCTTTTCAAGCTGCTGTTACAAACCATCAGATTTCTGGTTCTACTTCCACAAGCACTAGCATCAACCAGCCCACTGTCACTCCAGAATGGTATAACAAATGATTTTCACTGCATTCTCAACGCTTGGACTTCAGGGTCAAGGTAATACTGTCTCTTCTTCTTGGATTGTTGATTCTGGAGCATCCAATCATATGACTGGCTCATCTGATTTGTTATGTAATCTCCGAGAATATAGCGGCACACAAAATATTCAGATTGCTAATGGTAGTAATCTTCTGATTGTAGCCATTGGTGATATTGGATTTTCTTTTCCTCATGTATTTGTTTCTCCTAGGTTGTCTACTAATTTAATTTATGTTGGACAAATGGTGGATGATAACTGGGATGTGCATCTCTCTCGTAATGGTTGTCTTGTGCAGGTTCAAGTATCCGGAAAGGTGATCGCGAGGGGGCCTAAAGTGGGAAGATTATTTTTGTTGCAATTTACTATTCCTAGAGCTTTGTCTTTAGCTTCTGTTATTGTTGGAAATAAGGAAGCAGATTGGCATAAACGATTGGGCCATCCAAATAATGTGTCTAATTTAATGAAGCGTGGCTTTCTTGGTCAAAAAGATAAGGGTTCTACTCATAGCTTGTCCTTTGATTGCTCTACTTGCAAACAAGGGAAAAGTAAAACTTTACCTTTCTCTGCTTTTGGCAGTCGTGCTAATACATGTTTTGAGATTGTACATTCTAATGTTTGGGGTATTGCTCCTGTTATTTCAAATGCACAATATAAATATTTTGTGACCTTCATTGATGATTACAGTCGTTTTACTTTGATCTATTTTCTGCGCACCAAAGCTGAGGTTTTCACTACTTTCCAAACCTTTCTAGCTTATATTGAGACACAATTCTCGACCTGCATTAAGGTGTTCCGGTCTGATAATGGTGGTGAATATACATCACATGAATTTCAGGCTCTCCTCCAACAGAAAGGTATCATCTCGCAACGATCATGTCCTTATACCCCTCAATAGAATGGAGTGGCTGAACGTAAAAATCGTCACTTACTGGATATGGTTCGTACGTTGCTTTTAGAGTCTTCAATTCCACCTAAATTTTGGGTGGAAGCTTTATCCACTGCAATGTATTTGATTAATCGTCTGCCTTCTCAACAATTGAATTTTGATTCTCCTTACTATCATCTTTTCAGCATGCATCCTGACTACCACAATTTACATACCTTGGGTTGTGTTTGCTTTGTTCACTTGCCTTCTCATGAGCATCACAAGCTTACAGCTCAGTCAGCAAGGTGTGCTTTTATGGGTTATAGCACTGGTCAAAAAGGTTTTTTATGTTATGATGTTGTTACTAATCATCTATGTATGTCCAGAAATGTGATTTTTTTTTAACATGAGTACTATTTTCAGCAACACGTATCTTGTTCCAATGGTGTTCTGCTTCTTACCTTTGATGATTTCTCACCACCAGTTCCACAGTATCAACCCGGTTTTGTTTATTCGCGAAGATAGCCCCCGGCATCACAAAGTTAGCCAATTTGTGGTAGTCAGGATTCTGAACTATCTCACTATCACTCGGCCTGATATTTCCTTTGTTGTTCAATAAGTTAGCCAATTTATGCAAGCACCTACACACCTCCATCTGGCCGTTGTTTGTCACATTGTTCGCTATTTGCATGGCACTTCTGCTCGAGGACTTTTCTTCCCTCAAGATTCTCCTATTCGTTTGGTTGCATAGAGTGATGTTGATTGGGCTGGTTGTTCTGACACTCGATGTTCCATTACTGGGTGGTATATGTTTCTTGGTAACTCTCTTGTTTCTTGGAAAAGCAAGAAGCAAGATCGGGTGTCTAAGTCCTCCATTGAGTCTGAATATCGTGTTATGTCCTCTGCCTGTTCTGAAATTATTTGGCTACGGGGACTCTTAGGTGAGCTTGGATTTCCTCAAGTTTAGCCTACTCCACTTCATGCAGATAATACTAGTGCCATTCAGATTGCTGCTAACCCAGTATTTCATGAGCATACTACGCACATTGAAGTAGATTATCATTCTATTCGTGAAGCATATGATGCTCGTGTTATCTCTCTCCCGCATATCTCCACTACTTTCCAGACTGCCGATGTGTTCACTAAGGCTCTCTCCAAGCACTGACATCACTTTCTTGTTGATAAATTGATGCTTCTTGATCATATAGCATCAATTTGAGGGGGGATATCAGTGGCAGAAATTATGGCTGCAATTATGAGATTTATTTTACCATAATTAGTGTATTAAGTTGTATATATGTTCTTACCTATATTAGAATATTAGCAGTTAGTGTATTAGCTGTTTATATTTTCTTGCCTAAATAGATTGTACAGCAACTCTTATTTAATAGAAAGGATCCTCATGGTGAAGGACATTCAGCCAATTACTCAAATTTGTTAGTCCTTTCTCCATTGATGGAGATGATATCATAGATGCATTTTTATGAAAATATAAAAAATGACAACAAATCCCTGTGACATCAAATAGAGGCTCAAAAAAAAGGAAAGCTCCAAAATGGCATGGATGGTTAAGGTAGAAAGGCTTAAATTTTTTTCAATAGGTAACTAATCTAGATTAAAGAAACTAACAAAAAAAAAAAAACAGAGTAACCCTACTTGCACAAAAAAGTATAGAAAATAAAACTAAAGTTTTAACCACCCCTGGGTCATCACAAGTACCCAGACAGTTATTTTTGTCCTATTTTCCAGGGAAGCTCTTACATGAACCTTGAACTTTAGAAAAAGGCTTTGGGCAATAAAAATCCAATATCAATACAAGAAAACATATGAGAGTCTATCAAATAATGCATCAAAAAATTCACAACTTCACAAGCATAAAACTCTGCTTGTGTTTGAAAAACCAAAGGATATGCAACTCCTCAAGCTTACAGAAACATTATAGAACTTCTCTCTCCCGTGAGAAGGTGACAGTTTCTCATTGTGCATGAGAAACGGTTTCTATGCAGGGAACTGTTCATGAGAACTTAAACCCTTGTTGCCTCACACTTATAGGTCACATAAATGCTATGAAAAGCCCATATGAAGTCTCACTTCAAGAAAGGTCTCCTATGAGTGTGATTGTAATCTAATGGAGTCAAAGGTCATCATGATAATGGACTAATGATCATAACTACAAACACATGAGAGTGTCAAAGCATTACATATAAGCCAAAAACAAGCACACAAGGGCCACTATTTCCACTTTTAATAACTCCTTTTGTACACTGAAAAAAAAAAACAGTAGAGCTTCTTTCACTGATATCATCATTGTTTAAAAAACAATATAAGAGCTTTAGCTATAACACATAGGCCATGAAAGAAATAAAAAAGAGCTTGAATGTCTTACTTTGCAAGCGTCGGAAACTTTATGCATTCCCTTAGCATAAGCCCACAATTCAAGGCAATTTCCTTGTTATCATAGCTGTTCAAAGAGGAAAACATTAAATCTCATACCAAATCACCCTACTGAAATTTGTTATTCACAGTGACTCCACATGAAAAGGGAATGCAGAAAACAAAAGAATAAAAATTAATGTATTTTTGCAGCTGTCATTTCCAGATTAAGAAAAAGTAAGAACCCTACTAGGGGTCAAATTTCGGTTTTCCATCCTCTGGTTGCGACTCCTAGAAACCCTGCTAGTGTCTCTCTCATATTTTCTACAATTTCCAACAACTCGAAACCCTTGTTCCAACCATCAAATAATGAGTATGATTTATGTTTTCTGACAGAGAAAATAATCATAAAACAAACAACTTAAGGCACAAAAATAACACACACCTCTTATGGTTCTTTAGGCATGCCAATTTTGACACATCGCTGACTGTGGTAGCATTCTCTTACGACACCCTTGCAACAAAATTTTAGAAGGACATTTGACACAGTTATTCTCTTCTTTCTTTCTTTCTTTCTTTTTGAATAATACCATTTAGAATTACATTTTTGTAATACATACAAAACTACAGTTCTTTTAGATGAAAGAACCCAGTTTCCTTCTTAAGCAGAAAATGCATTCACGTGGCAGTACTCAAGAAGGCTACAAAGAGATTAGAAACCCATACAATAAAGAGATAATCACAATAAACCAAAGACCTATAACTCAAAAGTACACAAGACACACCAATATCGTTTCTTAATCCAAGCATGAAAACAAGAATTATATGCTTACCATACAACAAGAAAGTCTAGAAATTCAAAATGGTTCTCTATGTATTCTACAGAGCAGTATCTTGAGTCAACCTTTTGCTTCAACAATATAGACCAACAATGGACTAAATCCTTTCTTGCCTACATTTCAAAAAACAAAAAAAGTCATAATCTGCGCAACGAAAAATACTGAATACATGCACGAGTGAATGATAGGAATGGGGTAGCAGCAGCACTTACTTCCCATCCCAAATTAGGTAACTTGTGAATCATAAGAGCAAGAACATCCTCTTTGCAAACTTCAAGTGCTAATTGGGAAACTTGATCCGTATTCGGTTCAACCTCCCCATCTCCACACAGCATACATCTCAACAACACAAAATTCTTCTCTACTTCTTCCAATGCCTGTTATAACTTTCAAAGTATCAATCAATCAATCAATTATATAACAATCCTTCCAGTATCACTGAAAGGCAATTCATGAACCAATTGCATTTCAATAGCATCATAACAAATAGTTACTTAATCACATCAATATATACTGACCAGCAACAGATTTTATATGCACATTTCTCATAATTACATCAACAAAACAGTAATTTAGGTAAATTAATATGCGATTCATCATACATAAATCAAATACCAAGCAAAATAAAATTAAAATTAAAAAAAAATGAGAGGGAGAGGGAGAGACCTTCTCAAGGGCTTTAACTTCAACAACGGTTTTGGTATCAAGAGCCACGAGGCTATCTTTCATTGCTTTCACCACTTCCTGTGGTGTTTTTGGCCGTGACGCTTTGAAGAATGAAAACGACATCTCGTCGACCGAGCGATAAGAAAAGCAAAAACTATTCTTTATCACTCAGGCTTCGTTCCTCTGATAAATTTCTGCATCTGTCTGCCTGTGTTTCCTTCAACGGTGAGAGATGGATTTGGGTTTAAAAATTTGGCAGCAGAAATTAAAGAAAGAGAGAGAATCAGGGAATGCAGTAGTAGAATTGAAAGAATGTTAACCGGAGGACAGCTTCGATGTTACGTTTTCTTACAATATTTTACCTAATCTGCTTGAAAGAAGTGTATCAACATTTTCGATTTTTATAATTAGGTGTCTGAACTTTATTATTATTATTAATTATGTTGTTCATCGATTAATAACGAACTCTATTTGTTTTTGCGTTTTAAAAATATTTTAAAAAAAATTAATTTTTTTTTATTTTTTTTACTTCAAATTAATATTTTTTTGATATTTTTAGATCATTTTAATGTATTGATGTCAAAAATAATTTTAAAAAAATAAAAAATATATTATTTTAATATATTTCTTAGTAAAAAATATTTTGAAAAATAACTACAATTACACTTATACGTCTTTAATCGATCGATGTTTGTTAAAAATTTTGTGGATTTGTAGGTTAAAATGATGATATGAATATAAAAATACTTTCAAAAAAATCTAAGAATGATCTTGGATTTAATTTAAAAGTTTTTATGAAATTTTATATATGAAATTGTTTTATTGAGTATCAAGAAAATAAAATTTAATCTCTAAAAATAATATAAAAATAAATTTAAAATCAACTTATCTTATTTATTTCTCTAAAAATAAAAATAAAATATACATTAAAATTAGCTTCTTAAAATATTTATATACTATTTTTTCAGAGACCTTTAAAGAAATAAGATAAAGACAGCGGTGATAATATAAAAAACAAAATATATTTTATTTTATTTTTATATATATAATTTAATTTAATTAAACTAAAGAATTGATTCTAAATAACTTGTTATTAAATTTTTAATAAAAAAAAATAGAGGAAGAAAGAAAGATATCAAAGATATAAAAAAGTTGCAGTCTCTTTCAAACTCGAGGGAATATCATGATTTTGTATAATACTTTTCAAAATTATTTTTTAATTGAAAATGTATTACAAATGATATTTTTTTATTTCTTTTAATTTTAACATTAACTCATAAAAAAATAAAAATAAAAATATTAAGAAACATTAATTTAATGTTATTTAAGACATAAAACAATGTAAAAAACATTTTAAAAGTAAAAAGTTAATACAATGCCAAACTGTGATTTATTTGTCTAATTAAAAGGACGAAAAACAAGGGGAGGAGAGGCCATTCAACTTGATTATGCCTTAACTTGATTGCTAATTATGAAAATAAAATAAAATAAAATATATATAAAAAACCAGATATCTAATTATGAAAATAAAATAAAATAAAAATGCAAGCACTTTAATATTTTCTTATTCAATAACTTCAATATGGTCCCGTTAGAAACTAGCAGCGGAAACCAAACCATCAATGCCAGGTCAACCGTGACATCACTATAGCGTTACTTGTGTCATTAAACAAGGAATTTAATATTTTTATTCAAAAGAAAAGAAAAGTAAAAACTCCAGCATGATTATCCTTTTACTTTCTTTATTCTTTTGAATGACGACTAAGGATTGAAAATAATTTAGACAAAATGATAGAGAAAATAAGAAAGGAAAATATTTTAAGAAGAGAGATAGAAGAAAATAATTAACCTAAAAGGCTTTTTTTTTCAATAAAATGATGTTAATACCCTTAAAAGCAAAAAGAATATTAACCTTGAAATGGCTTTTTCATCTTTTTTTTTTTAATTTTGGAAAGTGAAATGACATAATTACCTTAAAATAAAAAATTATAAAGTTTGTGTCCAAAGAAGTTTTCATCTTTTCTTAATGTTTTTTTTTTTTTGGTTATGTTAAGGTTCACCTGGTCTTTGGGAATATAACAAATATAAATATTATTAAAAAAGAGTTGTTGACACATTATATTTTGTGCATGAACAGCACTTGTGGAACTATCTGATAACCAAATATCACCTTTTTTATAACGGCGTTGAAGTCAACGTGGTGGCCCCTTTATGATACAATGACGTGTGTGGTCAATAGTTATTGGGTTTGGCATCAATAGCCTTTTTTTTTTCCTTCCTTTCTCTCTCATTGTTGACACATTATATTTTGTGCATGAACGGCACATGTGGAACTATCTGGTAATCAAAGATCACCTTTTTTATAGCGGCGTTGAAGTCAGCGTGGTGGCCCCTCTATGATACAATGACGTGTGTGGTCAATAATTATTGGGTTTGGCATCGATAGCCTTTTTTTTTTCCTTCCTTTCTCTCTCCTTCTCATTTTTCAAGATTGACCCTTCAAAATATCAAGGCAACCCTTCAATTGTTTTCTCCTTCAGATTTACGCACTATTCTTTTGATTATTATTTATCTTATATGAAATAATTTATCAAACTATAATTTTTTTTCAATTTCATTATCTTTTAATTCTTCATATATAAGATTTGTTCTCTATTCTTTTAATTGTTATTTTTTTATTTGAGATACTTTTTGAAAGAAAAAACTATTCTAAGCATTGTATAGTTTACTCTATTTTACTTCTTGCCTTCATTGTTTTGAAAATTATATAAAACATCTTTCATCAACAAAAATTTCCAAATTAATCAAAAAAACCTTATATATATATATATATTAGAAAACCCAAAAACCTAAGCCTTCTATCTTTTCACCTTACAACTTCTTCTTTCTCAATTTAGAATAAAAAAAACTCTCATCTATTGAAAAGAAGCCAAGATTTATCCAGAAATCAATTTCCCAGTGGTCCTAAATTTTTAGTCTCTCATTAAGTCATTGACCTAATGGAATTATTTGTTTGTGTCCTTGATTATCCTACTTCACTTGATCGGCGGCTGATAGTGTTACTAATTTTAAAGGCGTTGCTGGAGTCGCAATCACCTCCATCATAAAGTGGCGATTGAGTGAGAGAGCAGTAGTGGTGGTTAGGGATTTTCAATTGATTCTTGTCAGGATTGTTGCCATTTTATCTATCTCTAAGCCTTAGATCTAGGTTTTGTGGGGTTGGCTCTCTATTAGGCTTTCATTTTCCTTTGATTTTCAGTTAAAGTCACCCAATAGGTTTGTTCTTTAAATTCTAGGTTTTTAGATTTTTTCTACTTTAAGTTTTTTTTATGATGTTTCCATTTGAAATTCTTGGAATGGTTTTTTGTTTCGTTCAATTTCAATCTCCCACATGTGGGGTGTGTTGCTGTTTTTATCATTAGATCTCATTTTTTCCATAAACTTGAATGTTGAGCTTCAAGTTATAAGGAGTGGGGTTCATATGGCCTGGTAGATAGGATTTACTAGAGTGATAACAAAAGTAGATTATGAAGCAGGACTCAGTTTCTCTAGTGTTGGGCTTTTACGATGATGCATGCTAGATCTTGGCAAATCAATTTAAAGCTTATCTTTCATTAAGGTAATTGAATCCTTTTGTCATTATTTGTGCTAATGTTACTTTTTTTTAGCTTTGTGTTATTAATTGAGTCAATTGAACCTTATCTCATATGATTTTAGCCAAATTAGATATAGTTCAATGGGTTTAGTTGAAAGAATATGATCTATTAACACAACTTTCCAACCATTAAAATCTCTAAAAAAAATATAGAATCATAGATAAAGTCTGCAAAATTAGATGTGTCAAACAACTTTAGTCTTGAAAAGAAAGGGTTATTGCTTGATGAAGATGATGATTATGGATTGATGAAGAAGATTGGTCTCGAGTGAAAGTGGGGTTGTGTTTGCTTGATTGAAAAAAGAAATTGTGATGTGGGTGGTAAATGGTTAAGAGGAGACAATTTTGTTCTTGGTGTTTTTTATTTTCAATATTGTTTATGAATGGGGGCTGAAAAAAATTACAGTGTTGGTAGTGGATTGGAAAAGGAAGTAGATGGTGAAGAGAGACTCTTGTTCTTCCTTTTATGAATTTTTAGGGTTTCTATATTAGATTTTCAAATTATAAACTATAGAATGTAAAGTATAAATTTTAAAAGAATAGTGATGAAGTGAAAAAAACGACCAAACTGTAGAAAAGTCAGAGTATTTTTTCCCCTTTTTAAAATGGAATTGTTTTTGCAATTTCATCCTCCTTTAGTTTTTTTCCTATTAAATTTGATCTTCATTATTTTGATTTATATTTTCTTACTTTAGCAAATTATTTAAATTGTTATTTTTTTCAAGTTTAATCCTTCAACATTAAATTGGTTTGGAATTAAGTTTCTTGAATTGAGTCCAAGTCTAGGATTTCAGGGGTTTTAAATTTGAGAAATAAAACGAGGTTTAAGAGATTTGCTTGATTTTTCTTATTTTTTATTCCTTTTTTATAGCTGATGTTATTTTAGTTTCATCATTTAGCATTTGTTTAATTGAAGATTAGGATCCGTTATTTTTTTTCTTTATATTAGGTTTTTTACTGATTTTAAAAATAACTCGGGTTATCTCACCCTTCAATTTAGATTGTTATAATTCGGCCTCATAGTTTTATTCGATTTATTTTTTTATGAGATTACATCAATATCATAACCAAGTCACGAGTTTGCATGCCGACATAGGTGTACTTAGATCATTTTTTTTATTTTTTTCCTTTCATTTCATCTTTCAATATTTTGTTTATAAGAGATTGAGCTTTGAGTTTTTTCTATTTTACTTTCTATGAAGTTATCACATACTTATTTAATTTCTTATTTGTTATTAGATAAGGTCCGTTAGCATTTGTTTTTTTTTTTAAATTTAATTATTTCAATTTCATATTTCAATATTTAATTGATTGAGAGTTCATCTCATGCTTTTATTTTTTTTTTGTTTCCTTTCTAAGGGGGTTTTCCAATCTTATATCCATGATCATGTGGTTAGTGAGTTAACCTGATTTAACTCGTGTTTTTTTCATTGCATTTAAAAAAAATTAGTTTGACCCTTCCGCATTGGGTTGTTTAATAATTAATCTTAATGATTTTATTCAATTTACTTTTAAACGGGTTACCTCGATGTCATGGCCAAGTCATATATTTGGCATGCTAACTTGAGTAGGTTCGAGTCAGGTTTTTTAACCTTTTATTGTTGTCAGTTTTTTTTTACTTTAATTATTGTTGTACTTTTTTAGTCATGTTATTAAATTAGTCGAGTTTATTAAACTCAATTGAGCCAATGATTAGAGTCTTAAATTTGTTTTTGCTTTTTTAGAAAATATTTACATTGACTTGGCATCTTTTTATTACATCAAAAGAAAAATAGGTCGGCCTCCACCGCACAGCATGCCACCTATCTAGTTAAATACTATTTAATTATAGTAGTCATTAATTTTACACGTTATCATTTTTAACAAAAAAAAAAATGATTGGCATAAAGGATTCATTGTTCTTAGACAAAGATCACTATTCACCATAGTAATATAATTACTATTTTGCCCTTCAAAAAAATTATTAGGGATAATACAATTTTTTCTGCGAGATCCATTAATCATTACAAGATTAATCAAGGATAATTCAGTCTTTTGACCTTTTATGAGCATAATATAAAGATTAAATTACCTTAAAAGCAAAAAGAAATAAATCAAAGGTTGATCAGGGACAATTTGATCTTTTTACATTTTAAAAGCATAATGTAGAAACTATTAAACTATAACTAAAACGGCTTAGTCTTTTACTATGGACTGCACAGTGCAATCCACTGTAAAAGATGAGATGTTTTTTTTTTTTTAGCTAACTTTTTTTGAGCTGTTTTTTTTTCCTTTTTTTTCATTTTTTATGCCTTTAGGGTTTTTTTTTTGGCTTCTTTCTTTGTTTTTTTTCTTTTAATAATTTTTTTTGTTTAACTTTGTTTGTTAATGTTAAAGTTTTTTTTTAGTTATCAGTTTTTCATGACACGGATCCAGGGTTTAACAGGTTAATATGGTTTAACGAGTTAACCCGAAATTTTTTTTGTTTTTTTTTTTAAATTAATTTTATTCATTTACTTTAGTTTGTTAATTTTAAATTTCTTTCTATTTAGTTATTAGACTTTCATGACACATATCCCAGGTTTCACGGGTTAACCCATCAATTTTTTTTTCTTTTTTTTTTCTTTTAATAATTTTTTTTATTTAATGTAGTTTGTTAATGTTAAATTTTTTTTATTTAGTTATCAGACTTTCATGACACGGATCCCGGGTTAACGGGTTAACCTGGTTTGACGAGTTAACCTGTAATTTTTTTTTGGCTTTTTTTCTTTTTAATTAAGTTTTTTCGTTTAGTTTAGTTTGTTAATTTTAAATTTCTTTTTATTTAGTTATCAGACTTTCATGACACATATCTCGGGTTTGACGGGTTAACCTAGTTTCACGGGTTAGCCCAATTAATTATGGGTTAACCCGTCAAATTTTTTTCTATGTAGTCATCAAACTTTCATTACGCGAATCCCAGGTTTGACGAGTTAACCTGGTTTAAAAGGTTAACCCAGTTAATTTAGAATTTTTTTTCTTTTTCTTCATTAGTTTTTTTTTATTCCTGTTGGTTTTTTTTCTTTGTTTTTTTCTTTTTAGTTAATCTATTTAATTATCACACTTTTATGACACGACCTTGCAGCCAGACCTACATCCAAGGCTATTGGATCTGGTGTTGCAGTCAGACTCACTTAAACTTATGTAAGTTTAATATTATTATAAATATTATAAATATTACTCTTGGGTTAAGCGTTGCAGCTAGACCCAAGGCTTTTGGGTATATCTTTGCAGAAAAACCTAACACTCTTAGATCTTAGCATTTTTTTATATTTTTTATGCAAGAAAAAAAATTAACCCGTGGGATATGCCTTTGTTTTTTTTCCTTTCTTTTCCTAAGCTGATGCCTTTAGTTTTTTTTTAAGCTTTTTTCTTTTTTAATTAATTTCTTTAATTTACTTTCTTAATATTAAATTTTTCTATTTAATTATCAGACTTTTATGACACGGATCCCAGATTTGACGGGTTAACCTGGTTTGACGGGTTAACCCAGTTGATTCAGAGTTAATTTAGATTTTTTTTCTTTCTTCATTAGTTTTTTTCTTCAGTTTTTTTTCTTTGTTTTTTCTTTTTAATTAATATTTTTTATTTAATTTAGTTCATTAATATTTAATTTTTTTCTATTTAGTAATCGGCTAATGCCTTTAGTTTTTCTTTTTCTTTTTGTCATTTTTATGCTTTTGACCGTGGATTGCACAGTGCAGTCCACAGTGAAAAGGTTGATGCCTTTTGTTTTTTTTTTTCATTTTTAGTTAATTTTTTTGTTTAATTTAGTTTGTTAATGTTAATTTTTTTTTCTATTTAGTTATCAAACTTTCATGACACGGATCCCGGGTTTGATGGGTTAACCTGTTTTCACGGGTTAGCCCGGTTAATTCCATTTTTTTTTCTTTTTCTTCATTAGTTTTTTTCTTCCTGTTGGTTTTTTCTCTTTGTTTTTTTTTCTAATTAATCTATTTGATTATCACTCTTTTATGACAGAACCTTGCAACCAGACCCACATCCAAGGCTATTGGGTCTGGTATTGCAGTCAAACCCACTTAAACTTGGGTCATGCAAGTTTAATGTTATTATTAATATTATAAATATTACTCTTGGGTCAGGTGTTGTAGCCAAACCCAAGACTCTTATGTATAGTTTTACAGAAAGACGTAACACTTTTAGATCTTAGCTATTTTTGATATTTTTTATGCAAAAAAAATTAACCCGCGGCATCACGCGGGTCATGTAACTAGTATTACTCTTAAAAGAAAAAAATTTCAAACTTGTATCGAACAACTTTTATTGTATTTTCAAACTATTTTTTTTTTTACTTAAAAAGTTAACTACGAGTGATTTAGTCTTTTGATATATATTATATAATTTTAAAAACAAAAGAGGTTGGCACGTGTGACGCTCGCGCTAGCGAGTGGAAGGGTTAGAAACGTCTCATGCATGATTTCCCTAGTGGTGTGGCGTGTGTACACGAAAGCACATTGGTTAGGCTCATATGGAATTTCTTTTTCCTTTTCCTCCATCTTTTCTCTTTATTCTTCTTGCTAAAATATAAAGGTGTCATTTCATTTGTTAGTTGTATGCATTCCTTTTATTGCTATTGATTATTTTATTTTTTGATTGATTTTTTTTCTTCAATTTTGTTTCTTAACATTTAATTTCATTTAATTTTTATATCAAATTTATTCCTTATTCTTTTGATTTTTCTTTTTTCTTTTTATTCTTTTCCTAATTGAATTTTATTTTTAATTTCACCCCTTATTATTTCATTTTAAATTATTTTTATATCAAATTTAGTCTCAATTCTTTTTGTTGTTATTTCTTTTGTTTTGAATTTTTTTTTGTTTTATTTTTTTTTAATTTCATCCCTTAACATTTCATTGATTTCAAATTTTTCTTCATTATTTTTTAAGATTTGCCTTCTATGAAGTTAGTTTCAGGCTCATGACCATGGTCGCTGGTTTTTAAGGTTAACACTAGTTGATTTTAGTTCTTTTTTAATTATTTTTTCAATTTTATCTATCAACATTTGATTTATTGGGAATTGTTCTTCTTGCTTTCTTTCCACTTTCCCTTATGGGGTTATCCCAATCATGTGCTCATGATTGTAGGTTTAGCAAGTTATCCCGGGTTGACTTAAATATTTTTTTTGTTGTTTTTTTAATTATTTTTTTTATTTCGCCCTACAATTTTGGTTGTTTGATAATTAAATTTTATAGTTTCACTTAATGTTATTTCAATGAGGTTACCTTAATATTATGATCAGGTCGTATATTTGGAATGTTAACCCATATGGGCTCGAGTTGTTTTTTTTTTACCTTTTTTACACAATTAATTTTTTTGTCAATTTATTTTTATCATTGCATTTTTTTCATATTATTTAAATAATCCAAGCTTATTAAATCTATTTGAGTCAATGACTCGACTCTTCGATTTTGTTTTGCTTTTTTAGGAACTCTTACATAGCCTTAACATCATTTTGTTTCGTTGAAACAATTTTAGGTTATCTTGTGGGGTAGCGCGAGCCCTCTATTTAGTAAAAAACTAAGAGCCATAAATGATTTTCCGTGGCTTATAAAAGGAATCACCGTGGACTTGTACAATGGTTTCTTTTTTTTGTCCTTCAATTCTTTTCTTTGATTTGTTCTTTAACATTGTGTTGATTTGGGATTGGTCTTGATGAATTTTTTATGCATGTATATGAGGATCTTGCGGTGTCGAGAAAATATTTTGTCGCTTGGTTAATACTTGATTTAGCAAAATAAAATAAAAATTATGTTGATATAAAACAAGTAATCTTTAAATGACTAAAATTAAAACTAAAACAAATATGGTGAGCTAAAGTTAAATAGCAAGGAAACTTGGTTGACTTATGCATCACTTGCGCTGGTGTGTGAAGGAAGTCATTGTATTCTAGTGCACATGTGGCTTCCCATAATGGTTGTACACCAGCTTCCTTAGTGGTGTTGAGAGTGGCGCGACGAAGGCTTTCACGCGAGGTAGCCCGTGTCTGTGGAGTGGAAATAGTGAGGCTTTAATGAGATTTTTTTATTCTCTTTCCTCTTTTTTTTTATCCTATTCTTAGGATTCGTGATTGATTACATTAGTTATCTTATTCGAATAATGTTAATACTTGTAAATGTTGTCAGGCATTCATGATTATAACTTATGTTAACAACAAATCAAGTTCCTTTCATAACTCAGGTGTCGGTTATACCATACAGTATGGGTTATGAAAGTGCAAAGTATTTGTTATACCAAGTGTTATATAACATAAATCTAGATTAACCATTTAACAAGCAAAGTATTAAAAGTAAACAAGATAACAAATATAAAGCATGTTAGTATCCAACATTAAGGTCCATGTTAAGTTTATATTATACTTATTCTTACACCATTAGTGTACCCTTTTCACCTTGACATAATTAACTTAGCAACACATAATGAAAGAAAGAAACATAAATAAACAAGATAACAACATAAGTAAGATAAAAGTTAACTAAGTAAAGGAAAGGAAATGAAAGGCATAAACTTGATATTAATGAAAGTAAAGCATAAGCAATACAAAGAGAAAAAGCAGGAGCATGATCTTGATTTGAACACCAAGATGCCTAAATGCATGGCAAATGCCTCCTTTTATAGGCCAAAATTCGGAACTATTGATTTGTTGACTAATTGATGAGTGGGCGGCCACATCTTGACTTGGTGACAATTCTTATCTTCTTGTCTGCCAAAAACGTCATTGATGACGTCATAATTTGAACAAACTTAAATCATGAAAGTTCTAGGAAATTGTCTCATCTTTCCAGGGTAAAAATTTGAGATCATTTGGACTTCTAGAACTTGAGATATGGGCTGAACACTGAACAGTGTCTGGGCTGCAGGACAGATTCGGACTTCTTTGTTGTTGCTACAATTTGGACTTGAAAATAGCCTTTTTAAATCTTGGGCTCCTCATGAAAGTTGTAGGCCTATGTCTTATCTTTCCATCCATATAAAATAGACCTAAATCCAAGATCTGCAGCTCCAGATATGACCCAATTACCGAACAGTGTTCCAGTTTGGACTGCACCAGCATCTCTTTTCTAAGTTTGGCCATCTCTTTGTCCTTTCAATTTCAACTCATCGATCAATTCTTTCATTTATGTGATAGGCCTGCATTTAAGATGAACATTTACCATAAATTAAAGGTATCTTATATAATTAGATATGTTATTATAAAACATGCTTTAGTTAAGGAGTGATTGATACTTCAAGTGCAAAATGATGATATAAAACCTTGATAAAAATGTACTTTTAAGTACTAATCAGTGATGCTCTAGCCAAAATTGAAAGCTATCATGTTAAATTGTTTTTATGTCAAATTACTCCTCACTCTTTTACTTGTTGTATTTTACTTTAGGTACTTTTTTAAAATTGATTTTTTTAGTTTCTTCATTCAATATTGGGTTGGTTAGGAATTGGATCTCAGAAATGTTTTTGATAGGGTGATTCCAGTTTCATAATTTAGGTCACAAGTTTAAAATGTTAACACGAGTTGACAACAATTATTGTTTTAGATATTTTTTTTACCTTATTTGTTTTTCAATTTAATCCTTTAACATTGAGTTATTGGGCTTCACTTTTCTTTTTATCAGGTTATCTCGGTTTCATTACCTAGGTCACGGGAATTGACCAGGTTGACTCGAGTATTTTTTTTTATTTTTTAAGACTGAGTATTTTTATGATTTCATCTTTTAATATTTGGTTGATTTGAAAATTAGGTTTCATAACTTTTCATGTTTTGTTTTCTATTAGGTTATCTCATTTATATGATTACCTTACGAGGTTTGTCGGTTTTACTTGGGTTTGTTGGTGTTTTATTTTTTTAGGGTCCTTTTTGTTGATTAATTTTTTTTTTAATTCTATCCTTCTACATTTGGATGGTTGAGAATTGAACATTGTGATTTTTTTATTTGCTTTATATGATGTTATCTTGGCCTTACAAACCATATAACAAGTTTAATATGCTAACTTGAGTGGACTCGTGTTGTTTTTTTATCATTTTGTTTTTAAATTGTCCTTCAACATTGGTCTGTCTAGGAATTAAGTGTAGTAATTTTTTTTCTTTTGACAAGCATTCTTTTTTATGCAGGCCATCATGATCACTTTTTCTTTTTTATTTTGGCTCATTTACTATTGTTGCTTTTTTATCATATAATTAAATAAAACTAACTTATTGAACCCAGTTAGGTCTATGACCCGAGTCGCAAATTTTTCTTACTTCTTTAAAACACACTAGTAATGTCTAAACATCATTTTTTTTACGTTAAATAAATTTTCATTCAGCCCGTGACGTATCTTGATCCACCTATCTAGTAAAAAAAAAAACCTAAAATACACAGGTAAAAAATGTACAAACATTGTGGCATGTGAGTGTTTTCATTGTGGAACTGTACGATGTTTTCATTTTTTGTCAATTATTTTTGGTTATCTAATTTCTTTTTAATGTGATCCTTTTATGTTTAATTTATTTAGGATCGAGATTGATAATTTGTTTCGATTGACTTCGCAAGGTTTCTAACAAAGTTGAAAAGAGTTGTGATATTAAGTTGATGCTGATTTGACAAAATCAAATTTAATTTTCTTGATTAAACATAATTAAAACTCCGAGAACCAAAATAGATAGTGAAACAAATTCCCATACTCTTTTTTAACTATAGCTAAGGCATAATTTTAGCTTTTTGGATTCCTAAAGTTTTTTTTTTCATTTTTAATCCATGTATTATGAGGTTTTTATATTTTGATCAAATACTTTATTTTCTTTGCATTTAAGAGTTAGAAAGAGAAGACAAAGGGTTGCCAAAAAATGGGAGTGGAGAAAAAAAAATCATCAGTTGGTCATGATCCAACAACCAAAAAGGTCATTATTGGTGTTAATAGATCTCATTGCATGAGAGAAGTTCCGTAGGGTTTTTTTCCTATTATCTTGTCAATAAAAGGAGATCAAGGTTGTGAAATGAATTTTTTTTGCTTAATTTTGTATTTTTTATAGGATAAGAAATTAGGTCTCATTTTCTAAAGTATTGATTTGAATTCCAATTGAAATTCAAATAATAAAAAATTAGGCAAAATAAAATCACAGAGAAGACCTTTTGATTTACTACAATAATTTTCATTACTTCGGGTATATATAATTTTCTTTTTCTATGGGTCAATGCTTTGTCCCACCTAATCCCACGCATGCATCTAGTCTATTCTGTCATTTTATTCTCTTGAAATTTTGGTTTTAGTAGTAGATTAATAAAAAATTTTATTGATTTTTTTATACCATTCAGTTTTTTTTATACTTAGATCATGCATTTCTTTTATACCCTTCATATTTGTTTTCCTTTTATAAAAAAAATATTTAATCATTTTTCTATGCACTCAAGATTTTATTATTATGCAATCAAATAAAAAAATAATTTCAAAAAATAAAGTTATCATTCCTAATGAAATTATGTGTTTTATTGTTCTAAGATTAATCTAATATATTACCATGTTAATATTTAAAAAAACTATATTAAAACTCCATCATCTTTTATTTTTTTAAATCAAATTATGTTTTTGCTAGATTTATCAATTCTGCTTTGACATATTTAGTTAAAGCGTGTTTGAGAGTGTTGTTGTGGTTGCTTTTCAAAGTGTTTTTTATTTGGAAATATATCAAAATAATATTTTTTTATTTTTTAAAAATTATTTTTGATATTAGCGTATCAAAATGATATAAAAATACCCATAAAATACTAATTTAAAATAAAAAATAAAACTTTTTTAAATATTTTTAAAATACAAAAACAAACTCCTCCATTTAATTTTAACTAAAATTCATTGAAACATTAACTATGCCTGCAAATATGTTTTTCGACTGCCGTGCGGCGAAGTGCGGATAAGTTAGATGCGGATAGTGATAGGATTCCTTTTTTTTTTGTTCTAATTTTTTTTCCTGTCCCGATCGTTTTACTTTTATTTACTGTTTCACAAAAACCCTTTTGCTGGTAAAAAACATGATAGCAATGCACACTTTTTTTTTTTTTTATTATTATTAAAAAAATATTTAACCAGTATAAACAACTAATTAGTGAATATTATAAAAAAAGAAAGACTCGCATATAAAAAAAATAACATGTCTCTTTTTATTATATTATAAAAAATATTCTTGAATCAATTTGTGTGATTCAAAATTAAAATTCTTTTTAAATGATCTTTAAAAGAAATCCCTTGCATTAATTTAATATATTCAAATAAATTTAATTTTAAATAAAGTTCCTAACACTGATCTCAAAATTTAAATTTAGAGAGTATAGAATTAGAAAAACTTTAACCATCATATCATTGAAAAAAATATATAATTTCACTGAAAACATAAAAATTAAAAAAATTATTATTTTATTTTATTTTATGATAAATAATAAATAATACTTAAATAATATATATCTGAGCTCTAATAAATAGAATATAAATATCTAAATTTATTATAAGTTTAATAATAAATTAGATACCAATATAATAGAAAACTGACTCATCCATGTGTATTCCCAGTCATAGGTTGTGTTTGATTAATGTTTCAGGATAAAAAAATATAAAAATATATTTGATTAAAATGAAAAAATAAATAAAGATAAAGACATAAAATATAGAATGATTTTTAAGAATTTATATACTTTCAAAACATAAAGTATAATAAACATATTATTTTTGTCTTCACAAGTGACTCTTTAGAAGTGTATTTTAAACTGTGTTTGAGTGTGTTTTAAAAGTGTATTTACCTTAAAAAAATATCAAATTTATATTATTTAATGCTTTCTAATGATTTTAATATACCGATATTAAAAATAACAAATTATTTTAATATATTTTAAAATAAAAAGAAACTCTCCACTGTAATACAAAACACACACTAACTTCATCACTTATCTATAACAAAAACAATAATGAGTAAGATCCCTAACCATTAAGGTCCTATTTAATATTATGGTGTAATGTGATTTTAAAAGTTTTTAAATTTCTTTTTTATTTTTAGATTAATTTATTTTTTTTATTTTTATATTATTTTAATATACTAATATAAAAAATATTATTTAATTAAAATTATCTTTAAAAGAACGAGATTAGATTTCAGGCAACGGCATCGTTTCACAGCTTAACAAAATATCTCCAGAAGACACGTGCACGTGCATCTCTCCTCTTCTCTGTGAGCTTCGCTCTAGAAGCAAATGGTTTTTCGTTATTTCCTTTTACCAAGTGACAACGAAGTCATGCCTAGCAGTTGCAGCATCAGAGCTCTCTGGATCCTCAACAGCCTCCACTCCGTCGTTTTATCTCGGTAACTCCTCCGTCGATTTCAACCTTTTGTTCTCATAACAATAACAATAATTGCGATCACCGACAATTCTGCCCTATCGTGATCTTCTAATTAGGAAATTCCCGGTGGTGGAGAAGCAGTGGCGTGCTGCTTGTAAGACCATAAACGACACCTCAAAAGATGCAGACGAAGATCCTCTCAAGTACACCGTTTTCCCCTTTCTCCCAAACGACGCCGAACTATCTTCCGCTTTTGTTGAGAGAAAGAAACGGTTGGTTTCGATTCTTAAAAATACCCTCTCCAGTCTCCTCCACTCTGTAATTATCGCAAGATTACATTTAATTAATTAATGTTTAAATTGTGTAATCACAGTGAGGGATCATTACGAGGATACGGTATTCGTGTGAATAATCAATCGGTCGAAGGGTCGGATTCATGGGTGGATGATCCGATTACGCGGCATATAATAAGTATTAATGTAGAGTCAAAGGAGAAGGGAGGAGAGAATCATTTGTTATGGCCTTTGATTTTGCATTTAAGGGGAAGTTATGTAATTCTCGTGTTGCCATTGGTTGAGCCGGTGCATTTGAAGGCCTACGCCAAGTTATGTAGGAAATCGGATTGTGGAAATGCTGTTGGAGTGGATGCAAGTTTGTCTTCTATCTTACTTGATACCCCTTCCATCACAGGGTATGGTAAGTCAACTTTTGAAAATAAATAAAATATTAACGATTTAAAATTGTTTTTTCATGGCGTGTGTATTCTCATTAACTGTTAGCTCAATGTTTGGTGTGTGGGATATTTAGGATGGATTTACTAACTAGATAGTGTAATGCGTGTAAATATATCTCGAGTTTGGTACTAGAATGATTTTAGAACTGTTTGCTCTGATGAGGAAATGAAATCAGACAGTAGAAGGAAGATTATAAGGAAAATTGTCAACTGGTGATTGCTGGTCGCTGGGCACCGGGTGACAGTGTGCTTGTATAATATCTTTACTTTCCACGAATATATGAATTGCTACTTGTTAGTAGTGATCATCTTGTGGCTGTTAGTAGTGATCATCTAGTAACTATACTAGCAGGATTTTTTGTGTTGCAAATTGAGCTGTAAATCCTCCCAAATTGCTGTTCTAATCCCATAGAATAAACGGTGGTTCAATTGATTCTTACCCTTTAATTTACACTAGTCATGTGTACAAAACAGGCTTAAATGGATAAAAGGCTCACATAATTTTGTGGACTGGACTTTGATATGGCAGTCAAATCGTTTTGAACTTTGAACTTGAGATCATTTGCTCTCTTATTTTTTGTTACAGGGCATTCATGGTGGCACATGCTATTGGTGACATAATTGTGGGTGATGTGGTAGATCCGGATGTGGTTGTGAATGCAGCACCATCTGTGGGAGGGTTGTTGGATTCTCTAACTGGAAGCATAGGGATAGCAGGTATATCATCTAGGGCAAAACCTGTGGCTGCACCAGTTGCATCTGCAACACCCTCTGGCGCTGCTTCAATTGGGACTGTTACAGCCGATACTCCAAAACTTGGTTCGAGGCCCTTGGATAAAGATACACTTCGAAATTTCATCAGTAGCGCAATGCCATTTGGTTTGTTCTTTTAATTATGGTTTTGTTGGTATCAAACTTCTATAACATTTACTTTCTGGATCAGAATGTGAATTCCTAATTCTATTTGATGTGTTGGCTGTTTGTCTATCTTCTTTGCAGGTACTCCTTTAGATCTCAACTACTCCAATATTTTTGCTATCAAGGCTAATGGCTTTTCTTCATCAGATCTGCCTCCTGCAGATCTCAAGCAACCAGCATGGAAACCATATCTTTTCAAAGGAAAGCAAAGAATACTTTTCACAATTCATGAGACTATTCATGCTGCCTTGTATGACCGGGAGGAGATTTCAGATACCATATCAGTCTCGGGTCAGATAAACTGTCGAGCAGAATTGGAAGGTTTGCCTGATGTATCACTTCCTTTGTCAGGATTGAACAAGGCTCATGTTGAGGTTTTATCATTCCATCCCTGTGCCCAAGTTTCAGAACATGGTGCTGATAAGCAAGCTGTGATGTTTTCTCCACCATTAGGCAATTTTGTTTTAGTGCGTTATCAGGCCATTTGTGGCTTTGGTCCTCCTATAAAAGGATTTTACCAATTGTCAATGGTCTCTGAAGATGAAGGCGCATTTTTATTCAAGTTGCATCTAATGGAGGGATATAAGGCTCCTTTGACTATGGAATTCTGTACAGTGACTATGCCTTTTCCAAGGAGAAGGGTTGTCTCTTTTGATGGGACCCCTTCTGTTGGAGCAGTTTTAACCACGGAGCACTCGATTGAATGGAAAATCATCCCAATTGGTCGGAGCCTTTCTGGGAAAAGTATTGAAGCAACTTTCCCTGGAACAGTTAGGTTTGCCCCATGGCAAATCCAAAGATTTCCTTCCTCTAATTCTGGCTTTGGAAAAATGGGTGGTGAAGATAGTGATGTTGAGATAGAGAGTACAAGCAATATGGCAAATGTGGAGGAATTCTTGATGGAAAAAATGACCAAGGATCTTCCTCCAGTTGATCTAGAGGAGCCATTTTGCTGGCAGGCATACAGATATGCTAAAGTATGTGCTTTATCTCTATTTCTTTATCCTTTGATTAGTTTCATAGATTAGAGAAAACATCTTTCCTAATGCATAGCCTGTACTCCTTTCAATATGCTTTAACTTTTTACAAAACAAGGGATTGAATTTTGGTTTCTATTTTTAATATTTCTTACCTGGAAGTTTCTGCACCTTCTTTGAAGTATATGGTTGTCTTTTGATATTTGTTGCATAATCTTTTTGTTGTTTATAGTAATCTATTGACAATCATCATTCAGTAATCTGTTCTTTCCTTGGTTACTTCTATATTTAAGTTGTTATTAATGTAGATGTAAATGATAAATAACAATGAATGGTTAGATACCATGTTGTAGTATCTTGCCATTGTATTGATTTATTAGTTGCAGAATAAAATCTGTTGTTGTAATACTGAACTGAAATGTGTTTTTGGTTTGACATCACATTTTGCTAGTACATTTCTAACTTGTTCATTACAGGTATCTTTCAAGATAGCTGGGGCTTCATTATCCGGGATGTCCATCGATCCTAAATCGGTAAGTTTGTTACTCCTTTTAACTTTCTTCTTGCAGTTAGGGACAATTGGTAGTTGATCATCTTGTGTGATCTAACAACTCAAATTCACATGTCAAGAATAGTATCATTTACCCTAGATTAATAATTTAGGCCTTCTGTTATGTGGTCCTTTCAGAGATCGCGTCCTGCTGTAATAAATGACAAACTGTAACTTATTTAGATCAACTAATTGTTGTGATGCGTGCTTCGCATGTCATTCACATTGTTTTCTCCTATTTAGTTGAGTGGAGTGCTAATACATAAGAGACTATTTAGCAATGGCTTAAATTATATTTATTAGTTCTCTAATCTAATCAATGACTTATATATAGTGTTGTCAAAAGGCACTGAGGCGCTCCAAGCAAGGCAAGGCCACAACGCCTTTATTAGCCTTAGGCGATGAATTTCAATGAAGTGCTGCCAAGCTCCTCGTGAGCGGGCACCAGGTGTTAAAGCAAGCGCCTTATTGAAATACTTCTTTTTTAATTGGATTTTTTTTAACTGATTTATGTTTTGATCTATTTGTCCTTTTTTTTAAAATTTATTACAAAGATTAGGGTAAAAAAGAATAAAAAATAATTAAAGTGGGGAGACATGCAGTCAAGGAACAAGGAAGGACACTTTTGAAGAGAGACACCAGCCACACTTTGCGTTGAACAAAGTGAGAGTACAATAACACAAGTATAGAACAAGAAAGCATGGATGAAGATGTTTTTGAAGGTTAATGAATAATGATGATGATATTTAAGTTTGTTTTTTGATCTATTTGACTACTTACTATTCTAAATTATCTTATTTTGTTTCAAGGGTGAAAAATATAACTTTGTACGATTATGTTATGGTATTTTATATTTTCTTTTGATTTTCTAATAATCTAATCTTAATTGGGAAGATATATATTTTAGATTTATATAATATAATATAATTTGTACATATATATTTTTTTTATCTATAGCACCCAACGCCTAGCGCCTTGGGCATTTTACAAGCTTGGTGCCTTCTAGCGCCTTTCACCTTTGACAACACAACTTTTATATCATCTAGTCATTTTAGCTCATGCGTTGTGCGTGATTTCACTTTTTCTTTCAGTGATGATTTAATAGATTAGTAAATTTAAATAGTTCTTGTACAAATTATTTACCTTAAATAGTCCCTAAACAAAACTGAAGGTAAAATTGGGTCCTTTAAATGGGACCAGGTATCCAAAATTCTTGGATTTTTTTTTCTTTGAACGCAAATTGGATTCCCAAAACTCTCACAAGGATTTCCTTGTGCTTTCCTGTGTGCATGAACACATGCCAGCATTCCCTACCTTTTCTGGTTAGAATGGTACCTAGCTTGAAACTTGTGACCTCCCCCCCAAGCTCCCACGCACTGCGACTCAAAGTGGAATATTTTAAACTCAAGACAGTTTTACTGGTTTTTATGGCAAAACATAGACACTACTGATACATATAGCAATGGTTTTTAAAGAGTTTCCTGATGTTAGATTTTACCTGACATGCACATTCTAGCACACCGCTCTCTTATTACTTTGTGGACTTTATGTAGGTTAGCATCTATCCGGCTGTTAAAGCACCTGTGGAATTCTCATCTCAGGTAAGCTTATCTTCAAAATCCCCATTAAATAAAGTTCGATGTTGCAAACAAAAATTATAAACTTAAGTAGATATTCAGATTTCAGTTGGAACTGTTTTATTGTAAAATCTGTCTGTTCAATGCTGTGAATTAGTGCACATGTGTTTGTTGAGTTCAATGATAGTGAGAGATTCTTCATAGATTTTGGTCAAATGGTGGAGTTTTAATCTAATTGAATATCCGGAACTCCCTCCCCTGCTGTGCTGATCCTGTCGTCACCTTATCACCTCTTTGAGACATCCAATATTTAGGTTTGACTACATTTTCTCTTTATACAATGGGATGAATACATGTTGTGATCTTAAAAGTCTCAATCAAAAGGAGAAACAAGGTTTGATATCTTGAAGTCATTTGTTTAAATTTCTGGCATTGATTATATTACTTGTTTTATTTGGTTTTCTTCAAGTAATGAAACTCATTTGATTCGTACAAGTCTCACATATACCCCTGGAAGCTAAAATTAATTACATGCTCTAATAGATGATTCATCCTGTCTCTCATTTTCCCCGACTCTGTATTATTAAAATTATGATTTGTTTTATTTTAACAGGTTACTTCTGGGGATTATATATTGTGGAATACACTGGGGAAGTGTCCATCTGCAGCAGTGGCTCAGGTGTAGAGAATTCGGCTGCAACCAAGGGAATATGAAAATATTAGAAAAAAACTTACGAGAAAGATACCTGTGGTTAGTTAATTGATCGTACCCTGCTCAAATAGTTTAAAATATTATGTATGCTGGTGGGTAATTAGTACTAATTAACTCTTGCATGTGCAGGGATTTGATGCTAAGCATGCTCGGTATGCACGAGCATCATTTTTATCGGATGGATTTGTTTTTACCATAAATTATGATCTTTCTACTATGTATTTATTATGCACCTTTAAGATAGTAAACTTTGTGTGGGATATTCAATGTTAAGATACAAACCGTAGGCGCTAAAAGGACTTGATCGTAAAAATATTTGGAAAAGACAAATAACCAGTAAGTTTAATTTTGAAGTTTTTCCTTCCAACAAGTTCTTATATTTTAATACAAAAACATTAAAATAAATTTGAAATTATTATTATGTGAATTTTTTAATTTATATTTTTTGGATTTGTTTCCGAAATAAATTTCAAATTAAAAATTTATTAGAATACATTTTTCTTATTGTTAATTGCTATAGTTCTTTGAAAAAGGTTTAAGGCATCCCATTGTTCTAACGATTAGTACGCTTTGAATAATAATAATAAAAAGATATACAAATATGAAGAATGATATTTATTATTTTACTGTCGTAATTTGATGATTTGAATATAATCAATATTTACAATAATGGTGATATATAAAAAAATAGATTATAATTATAAACTATTTTACAAGTAAGATAAATTGAACGTTCAAAAACATTTTTATGAATGGTTTTTAAAGAAATTAAAAAAATCAATTAATTGATAATTGTTTTTGTAAGTATATGAATTGAGTAATATAGGAAGCACAATTAAATATGAAATTAATGGTCTTAAAATATTTGGATAGAACTTATTTGTAATTTGTATTTTAAAAATGAATTTATATGTAATACTTTTTCCCAAATACTTTCCTTTAACCAAGTTTTTCCAAGTGAACCAAACATAAAATAAAATAAAATAAAATAAAATAAAATAAAATAAAATATATATATAACAGGCAAGCATATTTTTCATAGCCTTAATGACAAGCTAAATTAATAGTAGAAAAATCACACAAGTTAGAAACCAAAAGGGATGAAACTAAACACCAAATAAAGAGAGAGTAAATTCCCTAAAAATCAGTTTAGTTTTTATTTTTATATATATATTTGTTAGATATTCATTTATTTTCTACTACTTTTGCTTCTTACATTTGATTTTCCGTTTCGCACCTACTAGTTAATTAAGGTTAGTAATTAGCTCGGATTTTTCTCAAGTGCAAGAATAATTTTTTTTTTCTCCAGTTTCTGAAACGTTTTAAGAGCAGAATTTTATTTTTCAAGTATTTTATTTTTTTCTTTTGTATATTGAAAATCATACCAAATTGAATCAATATGTACATGTATTTCATATTTAGCGAGTCTGTAATTTTTATTGTATCCATTTTTTTTCAAATAAATACATTAACTAAAAACATTAAAAAATACAAATAAATTCCTATACTAGTAATTTTAACGTTCTTTATTTTTAATTTTCTTTTAAAAAATGAAATTTAATTTTCCCAAGCTCTTTTTTCTTTAAAAAATTGAAAATTAGATCAACATATAGTATATCTAGTAAATTATTAAATTATTGCTATCATGTGTACGTCCTAATTGTAAAAACATCTAGTATGTAGAAAGATACTACATGTTTTTGCATGCGCTACCCTGCAGGCTGGATCAATTTTTTTCTAACATAAAAAATATTTAAACGGTAATAACATGAATAAATCCAGATTAACTTGACTAACCAGTGATCCAGGATAACTCTAGAGGAAGGAAATGGAATATAAAGTTCAAAATCTAATAACCTAATGTCAAAGGATGAAATAAAAAAATAAAAGAAAAAAAGGATAAAAAAGAACAATTAAAAAAAACAGAACCAAAATTATATTAAAAAACAAATGAAATAAAATGCCGATAGATAAAATTGAAAGAAAAAAACATATTAAGAAAAGGATTAATAAAAGCAATTAAAAAAAATGAAGACTAAATCTAGAAAAAAAATGAAATAAAATGTTTAAGGAAAAATTGAAAGAAAAAAACCCAAAAAAAGGATAAAAAATAACAATCAACAGAACGTGCACCATATTTGATATATAAACAAAACAAAATCAAATGAAAAGAGATGAAAAAGAAGAAGAAAAGAATCTAAAACAAAGAAAGATCAATCAAAAGAAAGAGGATTATAAAAATGAAGTGATTAGCAAGGGGAAAATAATGTCAACACCCGTTGATTTTTTTTTTATCAAAATAATATCATTTTTACTTTCTGCACAATAAAAAAATCCAAGTGACCTTTGTAACCCCAATCATTTGACCCAACCCGTGACCTAAGACATTATAGGGGTTGTAAACCCTGGAAAAAAAATAAAAAAATAAAGGTTGTTTAAATTGAAAACTAACTACATGAGAAATAAAAGTGAAGAAATTCATGCGTAGGGTTAAATAAAAGACATGAATACAAAAATTTAAAGGAAATGGGGCCTAAATGCAAATAAGAGAAAATATAGAGTATAAATACTCTCTCCTCACCAAAAATCTGCAGGAACCATAAGGAGAGAAAATAGGGAGTTTTATACCCATTCTTGAAAAAATCAAGAGAGAAACACTAAAATTTCAAGAACCCATCCAAGATTAAGGGTTTATAGATGGGATAAACACTTGTAAGCAAGTGATTAACAAAAAATTGAACAAGAAGAAAAGAAAAGAGGGAGTGAAAATCTTCAACTGGTTGGAGATCAAAATCTTAATTCATACCGGGTAAGGTGTTCTAAACATGATCTTAAAAATTCATTTCAAATTCGATAATGAGTTGATGCCTTGATATTGAATTATAGGTTAGGGTTCTTAGACATGAATTGGAGAAAAAAAAAATACTTATTGTTAAAAAATACTTGGGTCTTGGCAAAAGGCTTGATTGTCTATGACAACCCCAAGTTGGGTCCAGACGCATCCGCGCTCAACCCCAAGTTGGGTCCTTGAAATTATTATTCAAAGTGTTCATATAAAAAATATTATTATTTGTGTTATAAATATTATTACTTTTATTATAACTCGAAGTATTGATACAAAAAATATTATTATTTGTGTTGTAATCATCCTTGAAACTCTTAATATAATTATTTATGTTATAAATATAATTATTTTTATTATAATTAATAGTGTGAATATTAAAAATATTATCATTTGTGTTATAAATATTATTATTTTTTATTATAATTGATATTATTAATAAATTTTAAAAAAATGCGTTAATCTTCACTAACCTGCTGCTGGTAGCGCCGATGTTGGATAGCGGTAAATGCTTTGACCATGACATAAATAGGCAGAAGAATCCTAACTGTTCTCAATATCAGTAACTGCACAATAACATATGATTTAGTTTGTTTTTTTTTTAACCCGCGCCATTGGGTAAAAGCAAATTGTATTTTTTTTAACAAGAAGAGCATGTAAGAGAACCTAGCCTTACCAGGACGAAACCAAGTGTGTTAGGTATGACAGCTTGCCAAACCCACGTTTGCTTAGACTCAGCACGTGGCCAAACCCAAGTTGGGTTGGTAGCTTGTCAGACCCACATGTCAGCGGGTTACCACCATGTTATTGAACATTTTTAGACAAGGGTTTAGGCTTTTTCACAAAGCGTAAAAAATACTGTTTCATCAGTTGCCCCCCAAGTCTTTAAGCATTCTATGTGAAAACACTTGAAAAACCTTTTAGGAGACAATTGATCAAATTTGTCTTGTCTTCCCTAGAAATGTGGTGCCTCCCTATATTGATTGTAAATGCTGTTAGAGGTGGCTGCATAATCTTTTTGAAAAGACCATTCAATGACGTGTGATCAATGCAGTAGGCGTTTAACCTTCCTAGAGTTATGGTATGGTGCCACATGTCCTTCATTCATTGGTGGGAGTGAGAAGCGGTGACCTATATAAACCTTTTTCTCTCTCAATCCTTTTTTTTTTAAACTTTTGTCAGAAGCTCTATTTAAACTTTCTGCAATAGGAGTCCTAAACGAGAAGATCAAGTTTTTTTTTTTTTTTTTTATCTTACGAAGAAGAGTCTTCTTTTAGGTAAACACATAATTTGATTTGTTTATTTCTTTCTTTCACATCTCATTCTTGTCAAAAATGACTTATAGAAAAGGCAAGAAGGTTGTATCATTTGAGGGAGATTTTAGTTTTAAACCTGAAATTGAAATCGCTCGTCAGGGGTCAATTTCCATTAAAATAGGCCTTAGACCAGAACATGATTATGCTTAACCCTCCTCCATTGAGCGAGGGGACAAAACTGTCCCTAATGAGGCTTCAGACCTTAGGGGTCAACTAAGGTTACCTAAGGCTTCTCTAAACGAGAAGCAAAGCACAATATCGTACGAGTAATTGTTATTTGCCAACTCTAGGAAACTAAGGGACTTTATGATACTATTGCCTGAGGCGGATTACCAGGTTACTAACAAACCTATTGTGGGCAATTTTATCATTATTGCCCCTATGTGCTTGTACGAGTTTGAATACTCGTTTTTGATATAAGGGTTTATAAGGGATGTATTTCGTTATTACAATTTGAGTCCAACTTATCTCTACCCCAACGAGTGGACCACCTTATCTACTTTTGTTAAGCAATTGGGGATCCTTAAATTAGAGCCAACGATTAACATATTTAGACATTGCTACATGTTAGTCAACATTTTTGATGGGGGCCTTCCATCTCATGTTTCTTTACCTTTTCTTCTAGGCTAAAAAGGCATATGAAAGGTACTTTCTAAGGCAAGTTTGCTCATGTAAAGAGGTGGATGAGGAAATGGGTACTAATGAAATTTGATGGTGTGGATCGACCTCACTTGGGCTACACTACTATCTAGAGTTGCTCTTACTTTTAGAGAGTGCCCTCGGTGGGTGTGAACAAAAAGCCTAACCTTAAAAAGATGGAGAAGAGACCATACAATAGGCTATGTCAGCTTCAGACCAAGTACGACATCAATTGCATGGCTTAAAGACTCCATCACCTTTCTGATACCATTATACCATTTTCTCAATCTTTTATCTTAATTTAGCATGTTATTCATCACTGTCTTTTTCCTTGTACAAGATCTTTTGCAAAAACAATTGACTTAGAGTTCAATGAGTCCACATCATTTATGCCTAACCACATGACCACTCCAACGTGAAATCGTGCCTCTTTGTCCGAAGCTTTTTCTACCTTCCTCTCAGAGGAATTCCTTGCATCTAGGAAAATATATACAAAAAAAACTCTTATGGATGTTGAGGGGTTCCTAGTGGCTAGGTCTTCTCATTTAGAGGACACTCCTTTAATAGAAGTGGGGCCTCAAGTTACTATAGAGGGAGTCAAATTGCAGAGGGGAGTCGATCTCCAATATTAAGGCGTCCCAAGACACATACTCCTACCTCGATCATCCTTGATGCTGCTTCTTGCTAAAATAGGCGAAGGGTCTTAGTGACTTCTAACTCTGATGTGGAAGCGATTACACCTTCCACCAGCACTCTAGCTCCACCTAACCCAGTTCCTAAACTCGCTGGGTCTTCCAGCCAAACATCTTATATAAAAAAGGTGGAGGACTTTTTCTCTAGGCTAAACTTGGATTATGCTCCCCATTATTTTCCCAACTTCATTAAGGAAAAGAGAAAGATTATGAAGTCCATCCTGCAATAAAGGTCTATATTAGGGTCCTAGTGGATTTGAGGTAATGAATACCCTGGATAGGCTATTCATCCTTCCCTATGATGTCAGTGCTCTAACAAACCCTATCTACTAGCACCACTTGGCTATAATTAGGTAGATGGCCTTTCAGGCATGACGAATCTTTTTTATACAATTTTTATTTTTTGTGAACTAGTCTTTGATAATAAGAACTTATCTTATTTTTTCATTTGTTATAAGAACTTATACATTTGAGAAGTTGATGGGTTGAGGAGAAAAGGGCTATGAAGGAGGCCTTTGAGTAGTGTCGTGTTGATAGAACTGAGGTGTGTAGATTAAGAGAGGAGAAGGTTGCTGAAGATGCAGAGCTAAAAGCCATCAAGGTTACCCATGATCAATTGTAGGGGGAAATGAGGGGATAAGCCTATATTCTGAGCTCTACTGAAGAGAAACTTGGAGAGGCATATAACCGAATAGACTTTTTAGAAAAAGAGGTAGCTAAGCTTAAGGAACCCATAGAAGCCTTAAAGAAAGAGCTAAACGCAACAAGTAAAAAGGCACATAACTCTCGTTAAAGGATGAAGACATTAGAGAATTTTTATCAAGAGTTTTATACTGAGTATGTAGAGTTTATCTCTTTAACAAAGACCATCAGAATGTCTCCATGTCTAAACTATACTTCTTCAACATCTCTAAAGGAATGCAAGTAGACTTCAGTGAGTCCTTCCTTGATGGTTAGGTCCCTAACTTCAAGGATGTCTTCCCTATAAAAGTTACAACGACCAAATATGGTATTTATTTTGCCCAAGAGCCAGAACTGGACATGTAGAAGTCTCTTTTGAGCAACAATAATTTGTATTTCTTTATTTGCCCTAGTCTTGTAGGGTTTCCATTGTGTATTGAGTATTATAGATTTAAGCCTTGAATTTCACCCCAAGGCCTTAAATATTTATTTTTATATATGTTGAGTTACATTGTGTATTATCATATTCTTTTCTAAGTATGGATGTAAGGTCTTTTGATAGATTTAAGACTCCTCTAGGTAGTTTGTACCAATATGTTTTTAGGCAGCCTAGATGGGTCCAACGCCCTATACTTAGAAAAATATATAGAAGGGCCTTCTTTAGGCATCCTGTGTGGATCTAATGCCCATACTTAGAAATGTTTTTTAAAGTTTTAAATTTTGAAGAGTTTGATTGTTACCTATCCTTTGTAGGTGGAACTTATCTAGTAGGTGGAGCTTGTGTAATAGATAGAACTCACCTAATAGGTGGAACTCACCCCTTACCCGGAATAGAGAGAAAATCTTGGTTGCAGGTACACCTAACAAATTGGTGAGATGTCATTGGGCATTGCTAGGAGAAGGTTCTAAGTTAGGTCTACATTGGAGAATATGAGAGTTAAGGTGAACCCCTGGAGAGTTGGTGAGAGGTCCCTAATGTCACCTGAAGAATGGTGCTGTTGCGCACTAAAAAGGCTTTAGACTTATTCCTTGGAGAGTGTGGGGCTATTTGTTTAGGGATATCTCATACCCATCAATTGAAGAGTGTATGGCTATTTCTCTAGGGATATCTCATACCCATCAATTGAAGACCGTGGGGCTATTGCCCTAGGAAAATCTTATACCTATCCATTGGAGAATGTGGTGCTATATTCCTAGGAGGACCAAGTCAATCCCTTGGAGAGTGTTGGGAGACCTTTAGGCATCATCTAAAAATATAAAAACATACCATCATTTTGAATAAGACATTTATAGATTAGAAACTTTCATTTTCTTATTGACTATGATACATTTTTAAATAATTAGAGTTCCATGCATGAAAGAGATTCTTTACTTTCATATCTTGTAGATGGCAAGTGTTTGCCTTTACCACTTTTATGACCTCAAAAGGACTATCCTAGTTTCTCTGTTGCTTATAGCCTCTAACTTTCTTAAGACCAAATCCCTAAACTTGAATATTCTATTTTAGACCCTAACTGTAACAACTCGGCTTTTTAAGCCCAAAACAACGATAATTTTTTTATGTACTTGACACATCATGTCGGTAATCGGCGAACTTGTTCCATACACCAACAACAATCAACATTTCATTTAAAAGTGAATCTTACATAAACACATATTATTATGTTTGCATGATTAGAAGTTCACATTAAAAATATACATACATAGACGTGAGTTTGCATTCCTATCCTACTAATAGTCATCACGAATTTAAACAAACATGATCTAATAATAGTTATACGTTCAGTACATTGATTCATACAAAATACATCGTGATTTAAAATGCAACTACATGATTCCTTGCAAAAGTAGGTTCTTGTGTATTGGGTTTCCTAGGCACCTTGTTGGTGTGACGTCCCTGTTGCAGTACAAAACATTTATAAGAATGTGATTACTTAATAATAATAATAATAATAAGCAGTCTGACAGTTTAATGAAGCATTAACATTATTCCATGTTTGAAGCGTGACATTGGTAGTTCCTTTATGTACTTGGCATGAATGACTTGTAGTACATATAAATGCATCAATTCTTGCAATCAACCATAATCTTAAATCCGGCTATCCTCTCAAGGTATCATTTGCCAAGGTTAACCGTTCATTCACCCTGACCATCCACTTTGGAGGCCATCAGCCGAATCTAATCAACCGTTTGTCCCGGTCATCCGTTCGGATGCCATTAGCCGAAGCTAATCATTCATTTATCTCGACCATCCATTCGGATGCCATTAGCCGAAGCTAATCAATCGTTTATCTCGGCCATACATTCGAAGCTAATAAATCATTTGTCAACATTTACTCATTTGGCAGTCTGATATCTGTACTAACATAATACGGTAACATTCATGATAAAGTATTTCATAATTCAATGTTATGAAAAAGGAAGGTGAAAGTCACCTACTCGCTTCACCTGCGGGTTGTCCTTGTCCTGACAATGGTCAGATCTCGGCCGCACCACCTAAGACATCAATGATTACAAATCAGTACATTTGTATATTTAAATCACATTCATCACCATACTTATTTCAAGAGTCTATAGGTTCATATTCAAGTGTTGCACATTTTACACCATCATACGATGAAATTGTTACAAGCATTTGAGTCATTTCTGCCTAGGAGACTTATTATAGAAATCGGCAGCGAAAACTAGTTTGGTGTAGGTTGTTCAATTCGACAGCGAAAACTGTTTCGTTGCAGGCGCCACCATTTCGGCAGCAATAGCTACTTCGCTGCAACCAATGTGCTTTCGACAGCGAATGCTAATTCGCTGCAGACAACTCAATTCTGGCAGCGAAGCCCAATTTCGCTGAAGACTACCCAACTTTGGCAGCGAACGCTGATTCGTTGCAGAGCACACAATTCAGAAGCAAATGCTAATTCACTGAAAAACTAAGTTTTGGCAGCGAATCACAATTTCGTTGCAGACAATACACCTTCGGCAATGAATCACAAACTCACTGCAACACACACAATTCGGTAGAGAATGCTAATTCGCTGCAGACAACTCAGTTTTGACAACAAATCAAAATTTTGCTGCAGACAATACAACCTCGGCAGCGAATCATAAATTCGTTGCAGAACACACAATTCAGCAGGGAATCCTAATTCTCTGCAGACAATACAATTTCGGCAACGAATCACAACTTCACTGCAGAACACACAATTCGGCAGCGAATCACAATTTCGCTGCCGACAATACAACTTTGGCAATGAATCACAAATTCCCTGCAGAACACACAGTTCGACAGCGAATGCTAATTTGCTGCAGACAACTCAATTTCGGCAGCGAATCACACTTTTGTTGCAGACAATACAACTTTAGTAACGAATCACAAGTTCGCTACAGAACACACAATTCGGCAGTGAATGCTAATTCATTGCAGACAACTGAATTTTGGCAGCGAATCACAATTTTGCTACAGACAATACAACTTCAACAGCGAATCACAAACTTGCTGCAGCACACACAATTTGGTACAGAATCAAAATTTTGCTGCAGACAATACAATTTCGGCAGCGAATCACAAATTTGTTGCATAACACACAATTGGGCAGCGGATGCTAATTCACTGCAGACAACTCAGTTTCGACAGGGAATCACAATTTGCTGTAGACAATACAACTTCGGCAGCGAATCACAAATTTGTTGCATAACACATAATTCGGCAGCGAATGCTAATACATTGCAGACAACTCAGTTTCGGTAGCTAATCACAATTTCGCCGCAGAGAATACAACTTTGGTAATGAATAAGAAATTCGATGCAGAATACACAATTTAGTAGTGAATGCTAATTCCCTGTAGAAAACTTAGTTTTGGCAGCGAATCACAAATTTGCTGTAGAGAATACAATTTCGGCAGCGAATCACAAATTCGCTGCAGAACACACAATTCGGCAGTGAATGCTAATTCTCTGCAGACAACTCAGTTTCAGTAGCGAATCACAATTTCGCTGCATACAATACAACTTCAGCACCGAATCACAAATTCGATGCAGACACACAATTCGACAGCGAATGCTAATTCGATGCAGACAACTCAGTTTCGGCAGCGAATCACAATTTCGCTGCAGACAATACAATTTCGGCAGTGAATCACAAATTCGCTACAAACAACTCAGTTTCAACAGCGAATAACAATTTTGCTGTAGAAAATACAATTTCGACAGCGAATCATAAATTTGTTGCATAACACACAATTCGGCAGCGAATGCTAATTCACTGCAGACAACTCAGTTTCAGCAGCGAATCACAATTTCATTGCAGACAATACAACTTTGCAGTGAATCATAAATTTGCTGCAGAACACACAATTCGACAGCGAATGCTAATTCGTTGCAGACAACTCAGATTCGGTAGCTAATCACAATTTCGCTCTAGACAATACATCTTCGGCACCGAATCACAAATTCGCTGCAGAACACACAATTCGGCAGCGAATGCTAATTCGATGCAAACAACTCAGTTTCGGCAGCGAATCACAATTTCGCTGCATACAATACAACTTTAGCACCGAATCACGAGTTCGCTGCAGAACACACAATTCAACAACGAATGCTAATTCGATGCAAATAACTCAGTTTCGGCAGCGAATCATAATTTCGCTTCAGCTAATACAACTTCAGCAGAGAATCACAATTTCGTTGCAGACAATACAATTTCCACAGCGAATCACAAATTCACTGCAGACAACTCAGTTTCAACAGCGAATCACAATTTCGCTACAGACAATACAACTTCAGCAGTGAATCACAATTTCGCTGCAGACAACTCAGTTTCGACAGCGAATCACAATTTCGCTGCAGACAATACAACTTCAGCAGTGAATCACAATTTCGCTGCAGACAACTCAGTTTCGACAGCGAATCACAAATTCACTGTAGACAACTCAGTTTCAACAGCGAATCACAATTTCTGTAGACAATACAACTTCGGCAGCGAATAAGAAATTCGCTGCAGAATACACAATTCAGTAGCGAATGCTAATTCCCTGCAGAAAACTCAGTTCCGGCAGTGAATCATAATTTTGTTGCAGACAATACAACTTCAGCAGTGAATCACAATTTCGTTGTAGACAACTCAGTTTCGACAGCGAATCACAAATTCGCTGCAGACAACTCAGTTTCGACAGCGAATCACAATTTGCTGCAGACAATACAACTTCGGCAGCGAATAAGAAATTCGCTGCAGAATACACAATTCAGTAGCGAATGCTAATTCCCTGCAGAAAACTTAGTTTCGGCAGCGAATCACAATTTCGCTGCAGACAATACAACTTCAGCAGTGAATCACAATTTCGTTGTAGACAACTCAGTTTCGACAGCGAATCACAAATTCGCTGCAGACAACTCAGTTTCGACAGCGAATCACAATTTGCTGCAGACAATACAACTTCGGCAGCGAATAAGAAATTCGCTGCAGAATACACAATTCAGTAGCGAATGCTAATTCCCTGCAGAAAACTTAGTTTCGGCAGCGAATCACAATTTCGCTGCAGACAATACAACTTCAGTAGTGAATCACAATTTCGCTGCAGACAACTCAGTTTCGACAGCGAATCACAAATTCGATGTAGACAACTCAGTTTCAACAGCGAATCACAATTTGCTGCAGAAAATACAACTTCGGCAGCGAATCATAAATTTGTTGCATAACACACAATTCGGTAGCGAATGCTAATTCACTGCAGACAACTCAGTTTCGACAGCGAATCACAATTTCGTTGCAGACAATACAACTTCGGCATCGAATCACAAATTCGCTGCAGAACACACAATTCGATAGCGAATGCTAATTCGCTGCAGAAAACTCAGTTTCGGCAGCGAATCACAATTTCGCTGCAGACAATACAATTTCGGCAGCGAATCACAAATTCACTGGAGACAACTTAGTTGCAACATCGAATCACAATTTTGCTGCAGACAATACAATTTCGACAGCGAATCACAAATTTGTTGCATAACACACAATTCAACAGCGAATGCTAATTCCCTGTAGACAACTCAGTTTCGACAGCGAATCACAAATTCGCTGAAGACAACTCAGTTTCAACAGCGAATCACAATTTGCTGCAGACAATACAACTTTGGCAGCGAATCACAAATTCATTGTAGACAACTCAGTTTCAACAGCGAATCACAATTTGCTGCAGACAATACAACTTCGGCAGGGAATCACAAATTTGCTCCAGAACACTCAGTTTCGGCAGCGAATCACAATTTCGTTGCAGACAATACAACTTTGGCGGCGAATCACAAATTCGCTGCAGAACACACAATTCGACAGCGAATGCTAATTCGCTGCAGATAACTCAATTTCGGCAGTGAATCATAATTTTGCTGCAGGCAACCCAACTTTAGCAGCGAATCACAATTTCGCTACAGACAATACAATTTTGACAGCAAATCACAAATTCACGGCAGACAACTCAGTTTCAACAGCGAATCACAAATTTGTTGCATAACACACAATTGGGCAGTGAATGCTAATTCACTGCAGACAACTCAATTTCGACAGCGAATCACAAATTCATTGTAGACAACTCATTTTCAACAACGAATCATAATTTGCTGCAGACAATACAACTTCGGCAACGAATCACAAATTTGTTGCATAACACACAATTCGGCAACGAATGCTAATTCACTGCAGAAAATTCAGTTTCGGTAGCGAATAACAATTTCGTTGCAGACAAAACAACTTTGGCAGCGAATCACAAATTCGCTGCAGAACACATAATTCGACAACGAATTCTATTTCGCTGCAGACAACTCAATTTCGGCAGCAAATCACAATTTCGCTGCAGGCAACACAACTTTAACAGCGAATCACAATTTCTCTACAGACAATACAATTTCGGCAGCATATCACAAATTCATGGCAGACAACTCAGTTTCAACAACGAATCACAAATTTGTTGCATAACACACAATTAGGCAGCGAATGCTAATTCATTGCAGACAACTCAATTTCGACAGCGAATCACAAATTCATTGTAGACAACTCATTTTCAACAACGAATCATAATTTGCTGCAGACAATACAACTTCGGCAACGAATCACAAATTTGTTGCACAACACACAATTCGGCAACGAATGCTAATTCACTGCAGAAAACTCAGTTTCGGTAGCGAATAACAATTTCATTGCAGACAAAACAACTTTGGCAGCGAATCACAAATTCGCTGCAGAACACATAATTCGACAGCGAATTCTAATTCGCTGCAGACAACTCAGTTTCAACAACGAATAACAATTTTGCTGTAGAAAATACAATTTCGGTAGCGAATCATAAATTCATTGTAGAACACACAATGCGGCAGCGAATGCTAATTCGCTGCAGACAACTCAGTTTCGGCAGCAAATCACAAGCTCGCTGTAGACAATACAACTTCAGCAGCAAATCACAAGTTCGTTGTAGAACACACAATTCGACAGCGAATGCTGATTCGCTGCAGACAATTGAATTTCGGCAGCAAATCATAATTTCACTGCAGACAATACAACTTCGGCAGCAAATCACAAATTTGTTGCAGACAACTCAGTTTCGGCATCGAATTACAATTTCGTTGTAGACAATACAACTTCGGCAGTGAATCACAAATTTGCTGCACACAACTCAGTTTCGGCAGCGACTGCTAATTCCTTGTAGACAACTTAATTTTCGGTAGCCAATCACAAATTTGTTGCAGACAACTTTGGCAGTGAATCAAAAAATCTCTGCAGAATACACAATTCAGCAGTGAATGCTAATTCCCTGCAGACAACTCAATTTCGACAGCGAATCACAATTTCGCTTCAGACAATACAATTTCGGTAGCAAATCACAAATTTGTTGCATAACACACAATTCGGCAGCGAATGCTAATTCACTGCAGACAACTCAGTTTCGGTAGCGAATCACAATTTCGCTGCAGAGAATACAACTTTGGTAGTGAATCACAAATTCGCTACAGAATACACAATTCAGTAGTGAATGCTAATTCCCTGTAGACAACTTAGTTTTGACAACGAATCACAATTTCGCTGCAGACAATACAATTTCAACAGCGAATCACAAATTCGCTTCAGAACACACAATTTGACAGGAATAACAATTTCGCTGCAAACAATACAACTTCGACAGCGAATCACAAATTCACTACAAAACACACAATTCGACAGCGAATGCTAATTCGCTGCAGACAACTCAGTTTTGGTAGCGAATCACAATTTCGCTGCAGACAATACAACTTCGGCACCGAATCACAAATTTGCTGCAGAACACACAATTCGGCAGTGAATGCTAATTTGCTGCAGACAACTTAGTTTTGGTAGCGAATCACAATTTCGCTGCATACAATACAACTTTAGCACCGAATCACAAGTTCGCTGCATAACACACAATTCGGCAGCGAATGCTAATTTGATGCAGACAACTCAGTTTTGGCAGCGAATCACAATTTCGCTGCAAACAATAGAACTTCAGTAGCGAATCACAAGTTCGCTGCAGAACACACAATTCAGCGGTGAATTAGCATTCGCTGCAGACAACTGAATTTCAGCAGCGAATCACAATTTCGCCGCAGACAATACAACTTCGGTAGCGAATCACAAATTCACTGCAGATTACTCAGTTTCGGTAGTGAATCACAATTTCGCTGCAGAACACACAATTTGTCATTAGGTTCTAGCAAAGTCACATGATTTAAGGATGAACACACACATACACATGCAATAATCAATCCCAGCACATAAACTGTCACTAAATTCCAGCAGAATACACACATACAATAATCAATTCCAGCATATAATCTTTCATCAAATCCCAGCATATAATCTTTCATCAAATCCCAGCATATAATCTTTCATCAAATCCTAGCAGAACACACACATGCATGCTGTCCAACCCTATAACTAAGGCCGACCCTTTACCATGATTTGTTCTTTTCATTTTATTCATTTTTCTTTGTTAGATGTTCTTGAAATTGACCTTATTTCGTTTCTGTTTCCTTGTCCTCTTAGTTAATTTTAGTTTCCTTCACAGCTAGCTAAGTCTTAGGTCAATTTTCTTAGGGTCTTCTTCTTTATTTTTAGTTCTGGGTCTTAAGAATAAAAGGAAGGGAGTTTCATGATCCATACCTTTCGAATCTAAGTAGGTTCGGGGAAGGTTTGGCAATATTCTTTCTCTTCTCCTGCTGGTCCTCCTTCTTCTTCTTCCTCTCACGTTTTCTAGCCCCTTTTCCCTTCCCTCTAAGCAGCTATCCAATCTTCTCTTAAGATCTCAACTCTCCCTCAGACGTTCACAAGACACTCTCTGTTGGTTTGATTTAGGTTTTCGTTAGGAAGGAGGAAGAAAAGAGCAACATACAGCTAGGTATGCAGTTGTTGCAGACAACTTTGGGAAGAGGAAGGGTCACCTTCTCTCTCCTCCTTGTATTTATACTCCCCATTAAATGAGGTGGGGTGTTTGGGGTTGGTTTAGATGTGTTCTTATCCTTGTTTTGGTCTCACCAAAATCGGTTTTATCCCTCCCTCCCAACTCCTTAAGACAGTCCGATTTGTTTCCCTAACTTTCAATAAAACTGTGTCGCTATTGATTTAGAAATCGACAGCGACGGTGGATGATTAGTACTTAAAAGTGCATTCTCATTAAGGCTTTATATCATCATATTGCACTAAAGTATCATTAAATTCCTTAACTAAAGCTTGTTTTATAATAACAAGTCTGATAATATAATATATCTTTAATATATGGTAAATGTTTATTTTGAATGCAGGTATATCTCATAATTCAAAGGATTGATTGATGTGATTAACTATTGAAATTGAGAAGACAAAGAAAGGGCCAAGAGAAGAGATGCTGGTTCAAACTGGAACACCATTCGGTATATCTTTAATTTATGGTAAATGTTTATTTTGAATGCAGGTATATCTCATAATTCAAAGGATTGATTGATGTGATTAACTATTGAAATTGAGAAGACAAAGAAAGGGCTAAGAGAAGAGATGCTGGTTCAAACTGAAACACCATTATGTTATTGGATCATAACTGGAGTTGTAGACCTTGGATTTAGGTCTGGTTTATATGTATGGAAAGCTAAGACATAGGCCTAAAACTTTTATGGGAATGCAAGATTCAAATCTTCCGTTTTCAAGTTCAAATCTTAGCATCAACGGAGAAGTTGGAATCTGTCCTACAGCTCAGACACTGTTCGGTTTTTAGCTCATATCTCGAGTTCTAGAAGTCCAAATGAGCTCTGGTTTTTTTTTTTTGTTGAAAAGCTGAGACAATTGTCCACAACTTTTATGAGAACAGTGTGCTTGAATTCTGATGTTAGCAATGATATTTTGGCTAGCCAGCAATATCAACAACCAGTCAACAATGTCAAAAACCAGCTATCAAATCAATGGTTGGCCACCAACTATTTTCTTAGTCAACTAATCAATAGTTCTGAATTTTAGGCTATAAAAGGAGGTATTTTCCATGTATGTAGTCATCTTGGTTTTCAGATCAAGATCATGTTCTTGCTTTCTTTCTTTATATTTTTGTAATGCTTAAGTTTTGCCTTCATTAATCTCTTGTTTATGCTTTTCATCATAACTATGTTATTATCTAGTTTATTTATGTTCTTTTTCTTCATTATGTTTAGCTAATTTAATTATGTTAAGGTGAAAAGGTTTCTCTAATGGTGTTAGAATATGTATAATATAAACTCAACATGGACTTAAATGTTTATATCCAAGAAAATTTGCTATTAACATGTCTTATCTTTTTTTCTTACTAATTATTAATACCTTGCTTGTTAAATGACTATCTAGATTTATGTTGTATAACACTTGGTACATCAAATGCTTGATCATTCATAGTCTTCGGCCGACATCGTTGTTATGAGAGGAACTTGATTTGTTGTTAACATAAGTTAGCATCATGAATACCTTACAATATTTTCAAGTATGATGTTACTTAGATAAGATGATTAATATGATCATGTTAATACTTTATAATGAGCCATTAATGATAAATCATCCGATTGGAACCTCTTTTATGTGTGGTTTCCAGTTGAGTAATAAAAAGAGTTTATATTATATTTATTTGAAATACCATTAGTGGATCCTCTAACATTGACAGTTGTTTTTATCATTGTTTAGTCTTCACATCGCAAAGTCTCTTTAACTCATCATCATCATCATCATTATTATTATTATTATTATTATTATTATTTATAATTTATATAGTTCACCTCCCTGTGGTTAGACCCCGGTCTTGTCGGGTTATTTATTACTTCGACACTCATGCACTTGGGAGAAGACATCAAATCTTTTGGTTGTGTCAGTGGAGCTGTTTTTTTTTTTGGGTCTTTACACTGACATTGTGATACTAAGTAGTTCTATATTGACAGGCTTTATTTCTAACTGTCGCGGTTAAACGAGATTCTTCTAAAAAATCTAGAGTACCCTAAGGCCTTGTTCATTGCCTTCTGAGGTGTCACACCTAGGACATCGCGACGACTGATTAAAAATATTTACTTGGAAAAAAGGAAAAGAACAAATGCATGGCCTCTTGTTGTCGAGGGAAATAATCTTATTTAAGGAGTCGTCACCTAGTGTTATGATCACTAGGAACCCTATTTAATTGGAAAAAAGGAAAAGAACAAATATTTAGCATCTTGTTCTCGAGGGAAACAATTTTATTTAAAGAGTCACCACCTAATATTATGGTCACTAGGAACTCTAATTGGTCAACAAAGATTCTTTGACACGAGACTGGTTACGTGAAAGGAAAGATACTATCACCCCTTAAGCGTCCTACCTGAGAGGTAAGCTGCACTGCTAGTTTTGTCTTAAATTGCTATAAATTTGTCGTATCATGCTACCGATGGTCTGCTTATAATATTCCTTACTCTGGCGCCAATGAATATTCACATACAAATATTTCTAACTCTGGCATTAGTAAATATTGTGCAACCTAAAAGGTATGATATTCCTGAATCTAGTGTCAGTGAATATTGGGGTTGATATTTTTGACTCTAGCGTCAATAAATATCAGAGTTGATATTTCTGACTTTGGCGTCAGTAAATACCAGAATCATTTACCATTAATTCTCATGAATAAAAAATGGTAGTTTATCAAAATATTGGCTAAATTCTCATGAATTTAATAAACCAATTATTAAACCTTAAAATACATGTGAATACATATTTTGATTTTTCATGTGAAATACACGCAATATGATTTTGTATTTTGAAGATAATTGGTCGTATTCAATTAAAGTATTTAATTGTTTTTGTCTTTTTGGTTTTAACATTCAAAAACATAAAAAAAATAAATACAAACACAGACACATCTCTTTTTACTATATTTTACTCAGACATCCACATGTTCACAAAGTCAACTCAAAATTCAAAATAAACCTAAACAACACATAATACACTTTAAAAATTACAAATTAGACCTCCCCAAAGTTTAGAAACAGTGTTGGGAAGAGTTCTGGAATTATAGGAACAGTGACGGAGCATGGATCCCATGCCCTGCCGCCACTGGCGGTGCGTGAATTCATGCACCGTCGCCGATGAAGACAAGCAAACCAGCAGTGGCTCTCACCGTCACCTACAAAAGCAAAGAACTCACATAGATTTTAAATGTTTTAGATCTATTTTTTTTCCTTCCTTTCGGGTTCATCGTTGGTTGTTGTTCAAATGAAGCGGCCGGATTGTAAGGTTCAATATGGCTTTGCAATTTTTGGTTGGGTCTCGGTCAGATCTGTCACTGTGGGGGTAAAATCAGGGAGGGGAGTCGGGCCGATTATGGGTTTGCTGGTGGTACTGCTTGTGTTTGGAAGGCGACTGATTCGTGGGGGCCGATCTGTGAGAAAGATCCATGTTGTTGAATGGTACCCGTAGTCTCACCTGTATCAACACGTACATTGCATAAATTTCAAATCCTCCTCCATACATAATCAAAATTTCCATTTCACCATCATAAATAAATTTTCAATTCAAATATTATAAATCTTCTTTGTTTTTACAAAATTATGCATAAACATGGGAATAATATTTCATTTTGAATTTCCTTAAAATTAATCATTTATTCATCTATTAATAATTTATTTAACATGTTAATAACCACATTCCATGGTAAATTAACCATTCTAATAAAATTGTTTTTGTGTCTTATCCGAAATTTCTCCTTCCTTAAGCATGGGTATTCTTTTTTCTATGCCTTATTCTTTCAATTAACACAATTCTACACAATTAATATGTCAATTGTATGAAATAACTCAAACACCATTTTTCTTCTATTTGGCCGAAATCCTTGTCTATGAGGAAGAATAAATTTTTCTTCAATTCCTTCAAATTGAGTTGTTACCCAATCATTTTTCACATAAAATTAACATAATTTAACAATCAAAACATATAATTTAACACCCTAACATAAAATTTCAAACATTCTTACACATTAAAATTTTCAATTTAACACTAGCACAAAACTTTTGCAATAAATTGTTTTGGAAAAGTTTCTTACCTCCCAACTAAAAAAAAGAAGAAAGGTTGAAAGCCTGGAAAAACATCATTACCCTCACTTCCTTCTCCTCTTCAATAATCCCTTAACCTAAATATTCAAGGGTTTAGACCTTGAATTTACTATTTTTTCTTGTACAAATCTCTTTCTAACATACTTTGATTACTTAATTTGTCTGTGTTTTTAGGATGTATTTATTTTGGTTTTCCTCACAATGTTTCTCTCTTCTTTTTATTCTTCTTTGGCCGGCACCCAAGTTTTCTTGAAGAACATTATTCATACTTATATAGCTATAAATTTTTTGATTATGAGGTAGCTATAAATTATTCATACATTATTCCTTGAATTTTCCTCACAATGTTTTAAATGTGGGGCTCATGGTGTCCCATATTAAATATGTGTTTGTTTTTGCGATTCAACTTGCCTTTAAAAAATATTTTTCAAACTACTTTTCGCCTGAAAAAGATAAAATTATGTTTTTAGATGTTTTTTGATAATTTTGATGTAACAAAACTATAACCATGGAACTAAATCAACTTCCCTAATTAACTCCATGTATGGACAAGTGATCTGCTTCATGATTCCTCTCTCTATGAACATATGTAAAATTCATAGAAAAAAACATATAGTAGAAGCATTTAAAATGTCATTGAAGTCACCTTATAAGCATCATGCCTGCATGATATTATTGTCTTTAATTCAAGTAATGGTATTGTGTGAATCAGACACCACAATCCAATTCTTAAAATAAGTATAACAACAATTAACACTCAATTGAATATATATATATTAGGGGTGTTCAAAATAACTGATTTAATAAAAAAACCGAACCAAAATGTTAACAGGTCTGGTTCTGTTTCGGTTTTTACCCAAAAACTGGGCCAAACCGAACCGGACCTATTAAACAATTAAAAAAAAGCAGTATAAATATTTAAGTTAACCTAATCGGCCTCCCTCCCTCCCTGACATCTCATTCTCATCTTACAATGCCATCTCCATCTTTCCCACTTCCTAGAGAAATTACCAATCTTCCTTTCTCAGAAACCGTCTTCATTTGAGCAACAACAGCAAGCTAAATTCCATCTTCATCTTTGATTCTTTGTTTAGTGGGTTTGAAAGTCTATTCTAAGTCTATTCCATCTTCATCTTCATCTTTCCTAGAAACCGTCTCCATCTTTCAGGCTTTAGCGTTTAATTCCATCTTTATTCTCTCTTTACTTCTACACAAACCGTCTTCATTAGAGAAATGACAGCAAGGTAAATTTATGTTGCATACTTCTTTTATTTCGTATATATTGCTTTAGATTTCAAATAATTTGTTGCATACTTAATCTGTTGCGTATGTATTGCTTTAGTTGGTTACCCAAAAACTCATAATCTGTTGACTGTTCTTTAGTTGCTTTAGTCTGGATAACGTGATAAATATCATGGGTTGTTAAGCTTTAGTTGCTTCTGTGACTATAAATTAATGAGCAACAGAAGCGATATAGATTAACTGCTTTAGAAGTTCTGTAATAACGATATAGATTAATTATTGAGAGACTGTTAATGGCTAGTCCCTACTGCTACCCCTATGATTTTATGCTTAAATTCATATCTTTGTTCTGTTTTGTTGATGTTTTGTTTAGATAATGAGTTTTGTTTATCTATTTATTTGTTTTTTGGTTTTATGAATTGTGTAAAGTGGGTTGTTGAAGTGCAGTGTTTAAGTTTAAGGTGATTTTATCTTGTTCTCTAGCAACAAATATTATATGACTTCTATTGTGCAGTCTAATAGTAGTAGTCTATTACAAATTGCATTTCCTTTTCCAAATGTAAATATACGTTTCAATTTCATGCTAAATTATTAGTCTTTTGTTTACTGTTGATAAAAAAAATATGTATGTATTGCTTCTAATTAATTTGATTGTGAATTTGATAAAATATGTATATAAATTATTGCAAAATGTAGGCATATTCCGCATGTATTGCAAAATGTATCATAGGCTTTTTTCTTGTTTTTGCATTAACTAGCAGAATAGTAGGCAAGACAATCTTAGACTATTTCCGTATGTATTGCATCTGCATGTATTGCAAAATGTATCATAGGCTTTTTTCTTGCTTTTGCATTAACTGGCAAAATAGTAGGCAAGGCAATCTTAGGCTATTTCTGTATGTATTGCATGTATTGCAAAATGTATCATAGGCTATTTGCAAAATGTATCTACATAACTGAAAATAATTGCTTGATTGATGTTGTTGTTGGTTTCTTAATTTCAGATGGATAATCGGGAAGATCCTACACCAATTGAATCAAATCCTTCAAGTTCGGAACCTAATTCTATGCCTATTCCAGTTCCAGTTCCAGTTGCTACTTCCAGTACAAATAGCAATACTGAAAGTGAAGGTAATCCAGCTTCTAGATCTAATAAAAGAAAAATATCTCAAATTTGGGATCACTTTAAAAAACTAGATGGTAATGTTAAGGCTCCTAGGGCTGCATGTATGTATTGTGGAAAAGACTATGCATGTCATACTATACTTAATGGGACTAGTAACATGTGGAGTCATCTAGGTATATGCAAAAAATTTCCTTTTGTGATTGACCAAAAACAAAAAACTTTAGTCTTAGAACCTAGGCCTATAATAAAGTGGGGTAATAATGGAGAGGAAAATCTGGTGACTATTAAGGCGGTGGGTTATAGTTATGAAGAGTGTAGGAAAGCCCTAGGAAAAATGATTATACTTGATGAGCTACCTTTTAACTTTGTTGAAAACCAAGGATTTAAATCATTTTGTCAAGTAATGCAACCTAGATTTGATGTTCCTTCTCGTTTGATAATTTTGTGAGATTGTTTGAAAATTTATGTAGTTGAGAAGGAAAAATTAAAGAAAGCTCTTAAGGATCAACGTATATGTTTAACAATCGATACTTGAACATCAATCCAAAATATTAATTATATGTGTTTAACTGCCCATTGGATTGATGAAGGTTGGAACTTGAATAAAAGAATTCTAAACTTTTGTCAAGTTTCTAATCATAAAGGTGAAATAATTGGCCAAGCAATTGAGAGTTGTTTGTTGGAATGGGGAATTGATAACATTTTAACAGTTACAGTAGACAATGCAAGTTCAAATAATTTGACAATAAAATATTTGAAGAGAGTAACAAGTAATTGGGCAAGTAATATATTGTCAAATGACTTCATGCATGTTAGATGTTGTGCACATATTGTTAATCTTATTGTATGTGCGGGATTGAAAGATAATGATGATTCAGTTGTTAAGATTAGGAATGCAGTGAAGTTTGTTAGATCTTCTCCTTCTAGACAACTTGTTTTTAATCAATGTGCGGAGAGGTTGAAAATTGGGAGTAAAAAATCTGTTTGCTTGGATGTTGCAACTAAATGGAACTCTACATATGTGATGCTAGATGTGGCTGATAAATTTGATGTGGTTTTTATGAGGTTAGAAGAAATTGATCCTAAGTATTTGAGTTACTTTGAGGTTGATTCAAAAGGAAAACAAAAAAACTTAGGTCCTCCTGCTTTAGAAGATTGGGAAAAGGCTAGATCTTTTGTCAAGTTCTTGAAACTATTTTACACGGTTACATTGAAATTTTCTGGCTTGTTGTATGTGACATCTAATTCTTTCTTCCATGAATTGATTTCCATGCACACAAGCATAATCTCAACTTTGTAGAAGTGAAGATGTTTATGTAAGTAAAATGGCCAAGAATATGATGGCAAAGTATAAAAAATATTGGGGGGGATCAAGATACACAAAATTTTTTGTTGTATGTAGCTGTTGTTTTAGATCCACATTTCAAATTGAAGTATGTGAGATTTTGTTTTGGAAGATTGTATGATGTTGATGAGGCCGAAAATTTTACAGTTAAGGTTAAAGATACTTTGCTAAGGTTGTTTGAGCATTATATGAATATTGATGAGAATGTTGAGGTTGTTCATAGTGTTGGAACTAGCATAAATGAAAATGTTAATGTTGATTTAATGGTGGTAAATGATAATATGTTGGATGACTTAGCTTCTCAGTTCAAAAAACATTTAGAGGAAGAAGGCGGTGTCCAAAAAAAAAAAAAAGAGGTTGAGAGGTATTTAGGTGATGATTGTGAGGATCCTAATGATTTTAAATTAGATATTTTGGGTTGGTGGAGGTGTAATGCTACAAAATACAAGATTCTTTCTAAGGTGGCACAACACGTGTTAGCTATTTCGGTATCTACAATTGTTTCTGAAGCAACTTTCAATACTGGTGGTCGTATTTTAGATCCATTTCGAAGCTCTTTATTTCCATCGACAGTGCAAACACTGGTTTGTTGTTAGAATTGGTTGAGTTTAGCATCAATTCCAATCAACATCAGAAACTTCATGGATTATATTGAAAATTCTGAGATGATTGAGTCAAGTAATTTCTTTTACAAATTTAAATGTAGTTATTTTATAATATAATTTATTTACATATGTTTAATCTAACATTTTAATTTATGTTTTTGTAGAATTTGGTGAAAGTTTAAAAATGTCAACTGATTGTTTGTAAGTTGTATTGATGATGTTGGTGCAATCCTGGAATATAATTGTTTTGGGTAATTAATTTACTTTACCTTATTAATTCCTTTTAAAATTTTGCATTGCTAATTTTTTTAATAGTCGAACTGTAATATGTTGCTAATTTGCTAGTGTTTCTTTATAGCATTATCCTTGATGGATCTTTTGGCTTTTGCTATTGCTGGAAGTTTTGAATGTTGCTGTAATGATGGTGTTGAATTTTTTTCTTCAAATTATGCCGGATTTTTATGATAATTTATTACTGGTTGCTATTTGCTAATGTAAACTTTTTTTAGTGTGAACACCTCTTTTAATTTGAGGTGCTCAAATTTGATCATGCATCTTGTATATTGCATCGATTTGAATTTTCATAGCTTATTTCTTTGCATATTAAAGATAGTAAGATAGAACATTTCAAATTTATTATTACTATAAGCATTTCAAAAAAAATTCAATATTTTAATTTCATTAAAAAGCTTATAACAAAATTAATCAAATTATAACATTTTAAAGAGTTTTGATTAAAAAGCCTATAAACTTAGCCCAACAAGAAAATTTAACAACCCAATTTAATCTAAGCCCATTAAAAAAAGTCAAAAAAGCCCATTAATTTAATGATTAGGTTTCCCGGTTTTTTAGCTACAAAACCAAATTCAACCGAACCGAACTGGTTCGGTTTGAACTGGAATTCAGTTCGGTTCGGTTTGAATTTTTAAAAATATGAGTTACTTGGTTCGATTGATTTTTATGGTTCAAACCGAACTGAACCGAACCATGAACAGGCCTAATATATATATGTATATGTATATATATCTATATATATATATATGTATATGTATATACCCTCATGATCTTTTAATACACCACCAATTCCTAAAGGCCTTGGTTTTCCATTTTTAGAGGCATCTACATTCCACTTTAAGTAACTTATTGTTGGGGGGAGGGGGGGGGGGTATCAATGATGATTCACTTTGCATTCTTGCCTTGTTGGTCCATAAAAGAAGATTGTTTAATGATTATAGCAAATCCGTTCTAATGTAACAAAAGCTCTTATTATGTTGTTGATTCCCAATTGAGTACTATTTCATTAAAAATCAAATTATTATGGCATTTTAAATGGACTAAATTATACCACAAAAAAACAACAACCAAACTTGTCTTTACATAGATATTAAGAACATTCCATGCCATTGTAAGAAAAAAAAGCTTCTTAAAACTTTGAAAATTGTAAACTCCAAAGCTTTTATATGAGTGGGATTCATGCTAGAAATTTTAATTGCAAACACCGATTATTATATTTGATGCGTTTGAGGTTTTAGTCACATAGTTGTTAGACTCGGTTTGGGATCTGGTTTGACTCAAAACACGAATCGTGAAATTACAAGCTTAACTTGGAAACATTGTTGTTTTAGTTTTTAATTAAATAACTTTATTTTGGATAAAAATTAAAAATCCTTGAAGTTGACCTAGCCAGGTCTTACTTGGTTTTTGTTAGGTCAATCATGTTGGCCAGGCTTGATAAAGTCAATTTGAGTTTGACCAGATTAACCTCCAACTCATTTTTTAAATGAAATCCAATCCAAGCCAGACCAAACACATACTACCAGAATATTACATTTTACCAATGGAATATGTAGTCGATAGTTAGACAATGATTATGTTGGCACAATTTTTACCAATGGACTTATAAATGGTTATTGTTTGTCGAAAAAACTTTCCTCGATGATTCCTGTTTTGTTGATCATTCCATCGATAATGTAATCAACGATGGATTTACAGACATAAAAAGCACGTTAAACAAAAAAATTTACCCATTTTATTTTGTCATTATTTCCATCGGTGCATATTACATTTCACCAAAAAAAAGATCATTTGTAATTCCATCGATGATTTTTTCAATATTATTGACGTTTAATTTTTTTTGTGGTTAAATAATGGTAGTGACATTTCCAGTAATTATTTCCAACTTTTTGGAACATAGAGACAAACTTATTCTATTGGTAAGAACGTTAGTAATTTTTGTAAAATATTTTCTAAAAACAAATATCTAATAAACTAAGAAGAAAATAATTAAAAGAAATTAAATTAAAAATAAAATATTTATTATAGATTTAAAAATTTATCAGTTCAAATACAATTTATCTAGAATAGAGGGGTTAAAGGAGGAGGAGGAGAGTCTTAGTTTGGACCGCGAGACCAATAAGGAGAAACACATTTACCACCCATCTATGATTGCAGCTCCATGTACAATCACTAGAGTTCAGCTGTCTTCATACTAAGTCGTTCTGTCTCAGTAGCTAGATGGGTCGTTTAAGCTTCTACTTATTAATTTAAAATAACCTTGAACTCCGATGTTTGAGTGCTTGGAACCACTTATAAGCATCTAACAATTGAAACTCTCTGGGTCGTCTGCAAGTCCTCGGTCATAGTGTTTGAGATACTGTAAACCTGATTAATATTAGGTTCACTGGACGATCCTACCTCTAACCACAATTCTAGATCAAGTTCTTAATGGGTCGAAGGACTTGCTTGCAACCAAGTGTTATATGTTTCTTGGAAAAAAAGTCAGCAAATTAAAAAAATAACTTAAGAAAATAAATTGTTGAAACCCAACATATCATGAAGTACCGAGCTTGACTATCCACGAGTAGCTGCACCCCTTTTTGTCGGTCATCATTTTGCACAAGCATTTCTACAAAAAGCTCCATCGATTTTAGTTCGCGTCCAAAGACCATAGCTTACAAGAGAAAATTATTGTGAGTTAAATATATTCATATAATTTGTTTTTTTAAAAATAGATGTAATAAAAAAGAATCTTACTATCTGCTTTGCATATGAAACAAACAACATGGATCCACCATTTTATGTGGTAATGGAATCGAGAATCTGCATGTTTTGGTTCTCCATAACTGGTTGTGTCCGTCAAAGAAATGTCTAGATGTCACGAGCTGAATATATTCTGCCCATATAGCCTTCGAGATATACAGAGGTCTGAAATCCTTCCAAACCGCCATGTCTTTCTAGTTGGAAGCTCTCTTTATTTAGCATATTTTTTTGGCTTTTTTAGTCTCGTATCAAAAATCATGCAACTTATGTGGTAAAGATGAATTTTTGGTTAATAAATGAAAAATAAAATTTTAACATTTGGATAAAAAAATATTTATTTTGATTTCAATCTTACCTAGTTGTAGTGTGATTCTCCCAAACACTTTTAGCAACAACGTTGTCAACCTTATCCCAATAAAAGTTTTCTTTGCAGTTCAAATTGTAAAAGAATTAGTTCATTAATATTAATAAACTAATTGAATTAACATAGTAAAAAAAAACTATTTAAGTTAATAGTAACCCTGAACTTTTCGAACTATGAATCAATCATTGGTTTCCATTTAGGATTTTTGAAAACTTTACTCCATTAAAACAATGACACTTCCATCGATGATTTTATCGCCAATGTTATTGTTTGGGCAACCTCAACATTTGTAAACTTGGAATTGCATTTGTTTACTAAGATTGAATTTTCAAAAATTATTAATTGTTTATTTTTTTAGTAGTGTATGAAAAGAAAAGAAAAACTTACATTAAGTGGTCGGGCTTTCACTGGACAATGTACTTTTGAGTAAGTAGATCTTACTCTGAAAGGACCCCTCTTGGCGTGGCGGCATCACACTCGATGAGCTTGACGACTCATGGTAGGTACCTAATGATTCATGGTTGTCAAAAGCGCTGTTAAAAGAACTAGCAGCGATTATGTTCATACAATGCGCTACTAACTTTCCCCTAGATATTTACACAAATGAAAAGATCGAGATACTGTAAAACATTCCTATTTAAAAAAAAAATCAGCAACACCTCTTCTATACGAGAGACTACCCAAAATTTGTTCACATGTAAATACACATCATTAATATTAATATGTTGCCACAAACCAATTAATTTTATTCAATATCTATAGCTTCTCAATTTTCAATATAAGTTTATTTAATTTTAAGAGTGGTAAATAATTAATTTGAACCCATCAATCCAATTCCTAAGCTTTGATACATCACCTAGTTGAACAATGTCAAATTTCAATTTAAATTCAATTATTATTTCAATATTCTTATTACAAAACAATTTAACTACGATCTTATTTTCAAATAACCCCACGTAATATATATTATTAATATCTTATTTATACAAAAATCACCAACTAATTTTATTTAACAAATAATCGCATTATATACACAAACTAACTTTATATACAATTTTATATTCAACAACTAATATATATTATTTATTATGATAAACTAAAAATTCAACAACAAAATTCAATTAAATCCATAACTGTATCATCTAAACCACAATTCACTCATAATTACATAAATTCACATTTCCAACCACAAATACTCATAAACCCTATAATTAACAAATTAGAGATTTATAATTCAACAACAAAATTTCACAAGAACATCAATCAATTCAAAAATTGAACAAAAAAATTCCAACAAAAAAAATAAAAATAAAAACCCAAATATAATGCAAAAAAAAAAACCAAAAAAAGAGAGAAGAAAATGAAAAATCTTACCTCATAATCCACCTTCGTGAAGCTTGCATTATTGCTTGCAAAGATAAAGCAAAACATGAACAAATTCACGTCATCATAATGCATAAAAAAAAGGTAAAACTGAGAAGAGAAGAGAAAGATATTTTACCTTTGAGGCGTGGAGGAGAGGAGGAGAGGAGAAGAGAAAGAAAAAGAGAGAAATGTTGATTATTGTTATTATTTTAGCAGAAAAGAGGAAGAAAGAAGAGAAATGAGGAGCGTTTATTATGAGATTAGTGATTCTAGTCTTTTAATTTGTGGCTTCTTTACCAAAGGAGTTATCGATGGATAGTTAAATATTAATATTTTTAACTTGTCCGTTAGTGATTTTGTCTATAATATTTAATTGAAAATTTCAATTTAATAGAAAATTTTTAGAAAACCCCCCCAAATATCACCAATGACTTTTTGGTTCGTTGGTGATTTTGTTTGTAATGAACAATAATGAATAGTTCCATTAAGAAAAGAATAGTTCCAAACCTCTCGGGAAAATACCGATAGACATTAACTATCAGTGATTCCATATGTAATAAACATAATGATGAACAATTCCATTGAGAAATGAACAGTTTCAAACCTCTTAGGAAAATACCAATGGACATTAACCATTAATGATTCCACCTGAATGAACATAATGAACAGTTCCATTGAGAAACGAACAATTCCAAACCTCTTGGAAAAAAAACTGATGGACATTAACTGTCGGTGATTCCATCTGTAATGAACATAATGAACAGTTTTATCGAGAAATGAAGAATTTCAAACCTCTCGGGAAGATACCGACGGACATTAACCATCGGTGATTCCATCTATAATTATAATAAACAGTTCTCTCACACCTTGATGGATATCGCGGTGGGGGCCTAAAAATACATCATAGAATATTGGAGTTGCTACCTAGTAATTAAATGAAACTAGGGATTCTAAAATGTACACTAGTTCTAGAGATTCTGGTAAGAGGTTAGTTATGCTCAAAGAAAAAATATTGTCACCCTTACAACATCTTTTCTTATGAAAAATTACCTTTATTATGTGTTTTTTCTTAAATTTTATCTTTTTAATTGTCATTAATTAACTTTTTTTAGCCTTGTATTTTTTATTATTTTTAATTTCTAATTGTTTTTTTGTAAAAAAGTTGACGTTGATCTGGAGACACGTCAAAAAATATATCGGTCCCTAAAATTAAGAGAATTGTCAAAGGTGTTGAGCGTAATTTGTTTTTTATTTTAAAATTTGGACATCAATCCCTTTAAAAGAAGACGTGTCAATTAAGTTTTTTTTTTATGAAGTGACCATTAAACCCATAAAGATGGTAAAAAAATAAAATTAGACTTTGGCCCACTAATTTTGATTGATTTCAAAATAGACATGAAGGTCATCGTTATTATTCTATGGGTTCTAAAAGGATCACATTAATCAGCCCCAATTATTATATTATATGCTTGAAAAAGAATTATGAAATAATAAATGATATATTTTATTTTTTCTTACCATTTTATCATTTCATTTTATTCAATTTTTTTTTTTAAGAATGGCACTATCAAACAAAAAAAACAATAAAAATATCAATATACATGAAATTTAAACACACAATAACGAAAGAATTTATTCGGGATTCAAAATTGACTTTCGGATGGAAAAACACTAGAAATCGCTGAAACAAATACCACCAGGCCACGTGTAGCACGTGCCATTCACGCGCTGGCTAAATGATTTCGCTGGATTGAATTCACGCTTCTGTGCCACGCGCCCGTTAATTATTCCCTGCACAACAAAGATAAAAAGCTCTAGTTTATTTTGTTAAAACTCTCAACATTTTCCAGCCTTCTCTCAAATAGATCGTAGCCAATCTTCAGCAATAATGGAGAGGAGGAAGGGGCAGCCGTGAGGGAGTTGGGTCTGGTGTTGGATTTGTGAGGAGAAAGGTCAGCGATGATGGCTGGGATGGTGAGTTTCCTTCGTGGTGGTTGGTTGTAGAAGGAGCTCTCAGTCTAGAAGTCGAGGGGTCGTCGTTTTGGGTCTTGTCACACTAGAGAGATGGGTTGTTGGTGTTGGAGAGCAAACAAAAAAGAAGATAATTGGCTTATGGTAACAAAGGCTATTATGGGCAGTGGCTGATTTCGGCGTGGCTATTGGGACTGGACACACTGTGGAGATGGCGAGTATAAGGGGTATGGTGGTCTCGGGTGGAGACTGACTTGGGAGAGGTGGTTTGCTGTGGATTCTTGACCAACAGTGGTAGGCTGGTGGCTAACATGGTTGTCGGGTGATAAACCAAAAAGATCTTTAAAATTGCCCGTGAAGAACTCAAAATATTTGGACTATGAGCTGTCATCGTAAATGTACTTTTCATATGCAGGAGCCATTCAAGAAGAAGGTTCTATTGCCACAAACTTGTTCTAAGTTGTTTGTCATATCCAGAAAGCTTGCTTGTTTAAGAATAAATTAAGTAGTTATTAATTGATTTTCAATAATACATGATTGGCTTGTTATCAATAATTGTCATTGTTAATGTTCTAATTCTTAGAAATATGATCTTAGAATAGTTATTATTTTTATTCTTGTATTTAAATCCTTTCAAAATCAGTAATAACAAGCTTATTCCAATTAAAACTTTTGCAGTTAATTCTTACCCTAAATAGAATACAATCTATACTATAGCATTTCATAGCCTGATTGAAACCTATTATTGGTATCAGAGCCATGAGTACAAATAAGAAAAGGATCGAAAGTTTAGAGGTTGGACTGGTGGACTCCAAAACAGCTTTTGCCACATGAAGATTGGTGTTAATGATAAGTTACACCAAAAGAAATAGAGGATGTTCTTAGCAAGCTCTTTGAAGTCCTACTCTCCAACCAAGCTGCATCTATTAGCAACAATTCTGACCCTACTACAAGCTCTCTTAATGGACGCCATCGTTCCATAAAAGAGGAATCCAGAGATATCTTAGAAGGAGAACAACCATTATTTTCTTCTATATTAGCCAGTTTGGAGTTTCCTTGATTTTCTAGAGATGACCCCACTGAATGGTTCATAAGAGTGGATCAATTCTTTGAATTTCAAAGCACCACTGAATCTTAAAAGGTGTCTCTAGCTTCTTTCCACTTACAAGACGAAGCTAATCAATGGTGGCAATGATTGAGATCTTATAAAGAAGAAGGTAGGGAGGTGACATGAGCACTTTTCAAGAAGAATTGCAGGCAAGATTTGATCCTACTGAATGTGAGGACTTTGATGAAGCCTTGTCAAAGGTAAAACAGGAAGGTTCCTTGCGTGAGTATCAAAAGGAGTTCGAATGGCTGGGTAATCGGGTGCATGAATGGCCACACAAAGCTTTAGTAGGGACATTCATAGGCAGCCTCAAACTAGAAATAGCTTATGGCATAAGAATGTTCAAACAAAAATCCTTGAAAGAAGCTAGTAGCCTTGTACGAATGAGAGATGAGCAGTTGAACCACCAACAGAAAGTCACACGATCTGTCAGTCGAACCACTACCGACTACCCTTTACCAACAAGATTCAAGACAGCTCCGCCTATGAAAAGACTCTCCTGGGACGAAATACAGAAGAGAAGAGCACATGGGCTATGTTTTAATTGTGAAGAGAAATTCACACCTGGTCACAGGTGTAAGGGGCCACAGCTCTTACTGTTAGAAGGCTGTTATGAATATCTAGATAGAGATGACATCGAAAGCTCGATGGAATTCCAAACCGAAATATCACTTCATGCACTCTCAGGATGGACAACATATAAAACCATGCAGGTGCTGGCAAAGATCCTTATGAGGTGGTTTTTCTCATTGATAGCGGGTCTACTCATAATTTTATCAATGAAATGGTGGCTAATATGTTACAACAACTAGTAGTCCCAACTGAATTCTTCAATGTCAGGGTGGTGAATGGAGGACCATTAAAATGTCAAGGAAGATTTGAAAATGTCCATATTGCACTCTAAGGTATTCCTTTTGTCCTCACTCTATATGCCTTACCGTTAATTGGGTTGGATTTGGTCTTAAGAGTCCATTGGCTGGAACAACTAGGCACCATGGTATGTAATTGGAAGCAATTAACAATGGAGTTCCAGTGGCACAACCAAACTCACAAATTGTAAGGGATGGATACTTCAATTCAATTCATATCAATGAAAGTTATTTCCAAAGATTTACGACAAGGGAGCTCTATGTTTGCCATTTGTCTTCAATCTTCAGCTGATCCTACATCACAGAATGTCAACTCTGAGATAAAACAACTATTGAAGGAATTTGAAGATCTATTCCAAGAGCCAACACAACTCACCCCCACAAGAGAAGTAGATCATCACATCATTCTAAAGGAGGGAATAAAGCCCATTAATGTGTGACCATATAGGTATGCCTATTTTTAAAAAGCTGAAATTGAAAAACAAGTTCATGACATGTTAAAATTAGGGCTAATAAAATCTAGTACTAGTCCTTTTTCATCCCTTGTTTTATTGGTAAAAAATAAAGATGGTTCATGGAGATTTTACACTGACTGTAGAGAACTTAATGTTGTAACCATCAAAGATAGATTTCCCATTCCTACAGTGATGACATGCTCGATGAGCTTCATGGAGCTACTTATTTCACCAAACTTGATTTACGAGGCAGGATACCACCAGGTACGAGTATGTCCCACACATATTCATAAAAATGCCTTTCGTACTCATAATGGTCATTATAAATACTTAGTTATGCCATTTGGCCTTTGTAATGTTCCATCTACTTTTCAAGCAATTATGAATTCAATATTTCGCCCTTACCTCCGTAAATTTATACTGGTCTTCTTTGATGACATTTTAATTTATAGCCCTAATTGGATCATGCATCTTGAACATGTTAAAAAGGCTTTTGAAATATTGAAACAACATCAGTTTTATGTCAAATTCAGCAAATGTGCCTTCGGTCTACAAGAATTGGAATACTTGGGGCATATTGTGACTCCCTAAGGAGTTAAGGTGGATTAAAACAAAATTAAGACTATGCTGAATTGACCTCGACCTACTAATTTTTTGAGTTACGTGGATTTTAGGACTGATGCAACCATATTATTTGATAGTTTCACCCATATTTAACTAGTGTTTTGCCTATGTTTTATATATAAAATGCCTTCATATTCTTTGTTTTATGTTTTGAAGGCACTTTTGGATGAAAGATGCAAAAAAGGAGTAAATTGGAGATAATTGGCAGATTTGACCTTCAGTCGATGTTTTGTGCAGAGCATGAGCTCTAGAGGTTGAAATGAAGTGATTCCAGTGGCATTAAAAAGCTAACATCCATACCTTTCTGGAAAGCTAAGGCAAGAAAATAAAATAAGGAAGAGCATGGAAATCGCAGCCTTCAAAGTCAAATCTCGCAATCTGCTAATGTTGACCTTCGTCCATTCAAACTTGAATATATGGAGCTACAGAAGTCCAATTGAGGCAAACTAAATTGTTTTAGATTCATGACTCAAATTTATATAAATGCTCCAAATGTAAGCCAAAAACGATGTCATATGAGGGAGATATGATTTTTCAAAGATGATATCTGAATTCTGCCAGCAAACAGGTTTCGTGAAGAAACGAGTCCAAATTACGTTTCAAAGCATCTAAACCGATATCCAAGTTTTTATTTCAGCAATTTAGCTCCTCTAAGTCAAAGCTTGAAGATTTCATGCAAGGCTATTTCTCCTTTTTTAGAAAAATAGTTATTGAAGTACTTAAATGTAAACAGTCTACTTAATGGAGGACTATTTTGTAAAATAGAGACCTAGGGTTTCCTAGGATATAAAAAGAATGAGAGAAGAGAAGGGGGGCAGCCAGCCAAGAAGAGAAAAATGCCCCCTTCCTCTAAGAAACCCTAAATTATGCATTCTTCCTTCTTTTTGATTAGTTGTTCAACAAACATGCAAGGCTAAACACTTTTTCTTGGTTGCAAGGACACGGAAACCTTCGGATTTCAAGAACTGTGAGATTTATTTTACCTTTTCTTTTCAATTTATATGATGAATATGTTTGTTCTTCTATGCTTATTTTTCCTATGATTGTTTATTTTAATTGCTAGGGCGGATTCTAAGTTATTATTTTAGACAATCTATTGCTAAGTATGATATCAAAACCGGAGCTGTGGTATATGAACTTGTGAAGCAATTGAGTTTAATAATTGTGGCGGATCTATGTTATTAATCTTAGGGAGAACATTCAATCAAATCAAACATAGACTGCGGACAGTTATGTTTTCTTGATTAATCAACTTATCTAGTTCTTAAGGCTGTCATTGAATTAAATTACTAGTGTGGACACTGTGGTTGTTTGATGGTTAGGGTTAGTTATACGGCAGATCCGTTAACTAACCAATGTTAAGAAGAGATAAATATTCAGAATATAAATTGATGTTTCGTTTCCATGATCAGTTCTGATTTCTGTAGGTGGATGTGTTCTTGTGACCAAGGTTTGTTCTCTTGATAATTTTCTGATTCTATAAATTTCGTTTGATAGTTTTATGTTTTCTTTTGCTTTAGCCTAGACAACGTCCAAACCCCCCCAAATTGCATATCATCTAGCATAAAAATCTGACTTGAATCTTCCTCGTGGGATCGACCCCTTGCTTGCTCTATACTATCTTGTGTGTTGTGTTTGAAGCTAGGGTAATTAATTTGTGTGACCGCGACATCGCAACAAATTTTGGCGCCGTTGCCGGGGAAGTAATTTTAGTTGATTCTTGTGCTATTATTTTTATTTGTTGTGATTGTTATTTCTTTTTCTGAAAAAAAAAACAGAATTTTTGCTTGCTGCAGTACTGTTCATTACGGCAGCGGTACCGTTCAAAACAGATGTTTTGGTAGAATTAGGAATCGACCTTTTGTCCCTTGAAGGTAAATGACGTTTTAAACCAGACTAGTGATATAACACTAGCCCCACCCTATTGAGGCCAAATTCCACTGTTTTCTAGGGTTTTTAGGCAGTTTTTGTTTTCTACCGTAGGATTTTCGTACAATTTGCATTGTTTTCGATCTCTTGTGTGGTTGGTTTCTTTTGAGTTTTCTTGATGATTTATGCCAGTAACCCATTCTACTAATCAAAGTCAAGTGCAGTTGGATCTCGAAATAGAAAAAACTTTACGCAGGTTACGAAAGGAAGCTCGCCTTAACACCATGGTTGTTGCACGACAACAAACACTCAAGGAGCTTGCTGCTCCTAACGTGGAAAATCAGCCATTATGCATAAACATCGACAATAATGTAAACTTTGAGCTCAAATCTGGTTGTATACATTTGTTACCAACTTTCAATGGTCTTGCAGGAGAAGATCCTCATACTCATCTCAAGGAATTCCATATGGTTTGCGTTGGCATGAAACCGAATGGAGTTGACGAAGAACAGGTTAAGTTGAAAGCTTTCCCTTTCTCTTTAAAAGGGGTAGCAAAGGCATGGTTTTTCTCTATTCTCTCAGGTTCCATTGGAACGTGGAATGCCATGAAGAAGATTTTCCTTGAAAAGTATTTCCCAGCATCTCGAGTTGCCAACATAAGGAAAGAAATATGTGGGATTCGACAATCTCATGGAGAGACACTTTCCGAGTATTGGGAAAGATTTGAGCAACTGTGCATTCAATGCCCTCATCATCAAATACCCGATCAGCTGCTCATTCAATATTTTTATGAAGGATTGATGCCTACTGACCGTAGTATCATTGATGCTGCAAGTGGAGGGGCATTGGTAGATAAGACACCTGAGGTTGCACGCCAACTGATCTCAAACATGGCAGCCAACTCAAAACAATTTGGCACGCGTGGAGACTTCGCAAACAAACGAGTAAATGAGGTAAGTATTTCTAACCTTGAAAATAAAGTTAATGATTTTACTTCTCTTGTGCGTTCTTTGGCTTGTGGAAATGTACAGCAGGTGAAAGTTTGTAGCATATGTTCCTTACAAGGACATACCTCAAATATGTGCCCAATAATGCAAAAAGATTACATTAAACAGGTTCATGCAGTTGATGGAGCATTCAATGGACAGTCCCAGCGTAAATATGATCCTTTTTCCCACATGTACAATCCTGGATGGAGAGATCATCCCAACCTACGGTATGGGAACCAGCCTCAACAAGGCAATCAAGGTCGACAATTCCATCCCTATAGATTTCAGCCCTAATAGAATTATCAAGCAAGACAACCCCCTCCATTCACAAACTCCAATGTTATGAGGTCGTCATCTAGTGATGATCTTCGTGAGATGATGAAAAGTTTGGCTTCTAACACTGTGACCTGCAACAAAATGTCATGTCTTTTCAATAGGAAACAAGGTCAAGTATTCACAACTTGGAGAAGCAAATGGGGCAAGTAGCTTCAAGTGTGGGGAAATTGGAAGCACAAATGAATGGAAAATTGCCCTCCCAAGCATTGAATCCAATAAAGAATGTTAGTGTGATCATGCTACGAAGTGGGAAAGAACTTGAAGAGAAAAGGTCAAAACAAATTGAGATGGAGGAAGAAGAAGAGATAGAAACCGAATTGAGTACAAAGAAGGAACATCCTCCTCCTCTACAAACTGAAACATCGACCAACACTCCAAAGGTAACTCCTCACTCAATGAATTCCAGTTTTAAAACAATTCCACCCTTTCCTGTGAGTTCTTGTAGGTCAAAGAAAGAGGACAAAAAAAAAGAGATTTTAGAGGTTTTCAAGAAAGTAGAACTCAACATTCCTTTGCTTGATGTTATCAAGCAAATTCCTAAGTATGCCAAATTCTTGAAGGAGTTGTGTACCACCAAGAGAGCTTTCAAACTAAAAGGTAATGAAATGGTAAGTATGGGTGAAGTTGTATCTGCTGTTGTTCAAAAGAATATGCCTTTGAAGCAAAAAGACCCAGGTGCGTTTACTATCCCATGTGTTATTGGTAATGCTAGTTTCAAAAGGGCCTTGTGCGATTTAGGTGCATCTATTAGTGTTATGCCCAAACATGTTTATGATTCTCTTAGTCTTGAGCCTTTGAATAAAACTAGCATTGTAATACAACTTGCAGATCATAGTTTTGTTTACCCACTTGGTGTGATAGAAGATGTCCTAGTCAAGATTGATAGTTTGGTCATTCCATGCGACTTTTATATTCTTGATATGGAACATGATTCTTGTGATTCATCAAACAACACTCCTATATTGTTTGGGAGACCATTCTTGAAAACTGCCAATACAAAAATTGATTGTGGTAAGGATACTTTGTCTATGGAGGTAGGAGATGAAAAAATTGAATTTAATTTTCATGATGCAATGACATATCCTTATAGCAATGTTTATTCTATCACATGTTATGACCAAGTTGATAAGTGTGTGCAGCAAGTTTGTGATTTTGATAGTGAGGATGGATTAAGCGTAGCTTTGAGCTATGGCTATGATTTTACCAAGATAGAAAAGATGGAGAGGCATGTATGTGTTCCTCAAAACATGTATAACTCAGCATTGGATTTGCAAGCTTTGCAAATTGTCCTCTATGATGCAAGAGTCATTTACCTCATCACTGACAGTGAATGGGTGGCGCCTATCCTTTTGGTGCCTAAAAAGATTGGAATTACGTTGGAAGAAATACAAAATGATGCTTATGAGAATGCAAGGATTTACAAAGAAAAGACTAATAGTCTTCATGACCGAATGATTACAAGAAAAGAGTTTAATGTTGGAGACAAAGGCCTTCTTTATCATTCACGTTTGAAACTTTTTCCTGGAAAGTTGCGTTCTCGTTGGATTGGATCCTTTGTTGTTTCTAATATTTTTCCTTATGGTGCAGTTGAAATTACAAGTTTAGAAACCAACAAAGTACTCAAGGTCAATGGGCATCGCTTGAAACCTTTCTATGAAGGTTGGACGCCAGAATTCACCGCTTCTGCGGAGTTAGCTAAACCAATCTATGAAGAATAAGCACGCAACATGTCGAGCCAATGACATAAAACAAAAGCGCTTACTGGGAGGCAACCCAGCATACAAAGAAAAAAAAATAGATTTGCTTTCTTTTTCCCTTATCTTTTATTTTTCGCATTTTACTTTATTTTTGTCATTCTCCAATATTCCTTTTCTTTTATTTCAACATTGAGGACAATGTCGTGTTTTAAGTGTGGGGGTATTAGGAGAATGTTGGTTTTCTAATTTTGGTTTTCTTTGTTATTTTTTTTTAAATAATTATGTTTGATCTTTTGAACTCCCATTGGTTTTTGAGAATATGAGTATTATGTATGAGAATTAGTTGAGATAGATGAAGATATAAATCAAATGAAGGAGAGTGCATGCAAGTTTTAAGGTTTAATTGGTTTAGGGATTGACTTTGAGAATATGCCATGTTGACTTTATAGTGTTATACCAATGCAAGCTTTTGAGCCTTCAACATTATATTCTTTTATTGTGCCTTCTTTCAATGATATGTATCTTTAGAACTTGCTTCATATCTTGTTGAGATTACATTCATATTACATATAAACATGAAGATGATAAAGGCATTAGGAATTTTAACCACTTGAGCCAAAAAGCCAACCTAAAGCATATTATCCTTAGTGAGCCCCTTTTGAGCTTGTTTATCTTTTTTTTTGCTTTATCCATGTATAAGCCTTAACTTTTTATATGTTTTCCTTTTCCCCTGGCCAAGGATTAGTAGAGCATATGCTTATGATATCTCATGGAATTATGGTTGGAAATTATATGAAAAGAAAGAAGAAGTGATGCTTGATGAAAGATGGGCAAAGTTGCCAAAGGTAAAAAAAAAGGAAAGAAAAGAAAAAGAAAAAGAAAAAGAAAAGAAAAAGAAAAGAAAAAGAAAAAAATGTTCATTTATGTTCTTAAGATTTTATATTGAAAAAGCTTGAAATCAAAAGAAGTTAAGCCTTGGTGATTAAAGATGAAAAATTTATGTGCTTTGATGGAATATCTTGTTTGAAATATCATTTTTCAGAATGCTCTACTTTCTTTGGTTTGAACCTTTTTCTTTTACTCTCTTTTACCTCACCTTAACCTTAGCCCCATTACAACCAGAAAATAAGACCTTTTGATTCATGCATTGTTTGTAATATGTTATTAATGGAGATGAGATTGAAGAGCAAGCTTATGGTAGAACATATTCATTGATTGAATTTGAGAGATTTAAATATATAAGCCTTAAACACGTGAGTGTTGGAGTGTATATCAATGAGAGGACCTATCACTTTGGCATGGCATAGATTTCATTTAAATCCCGACGATTAATTAAGTTTTGAAGTTTGCATGTAAAAAAATTCATGAAAATTTATTCTCTTTATCCTTCTTAATTGTGTTCTTGTTTATAATGCATATATTCTTGGATATTGATGGGAGATTATAAGATTAGTCATAGTGATTGAATTTAATCTAACTTCAATTTGATTTTACCTATCCTTTCTCGAGGACGAGCAAGAGCTAAGTGTGGGGGTATTTGATGCAACCATATTATTCGATAGTTTCACCCATATTTAACTAGTGTTTTGCCTACGTTTTATATATAAAATGCCTTGATATTCTTTGTTTTATGTTTTGAAGGCACTTTTGGATGAAAGATGCAAAAAAGGAGTAAATTGGAGATAATTGGCAGATTTGACCTTCAGTCGATGTTTTGTGCAGAGCGTGAGCTCTAGAGGTTGAAATGAAGTGATTCTAGTGGCATTAAAAAGCTAACATCCATACCTTTCTGGACATCTAAGGCAAGAAAATAAAATAAGGAAGAGCATGGAAATCACAGCCTTCAAAGTCAAATCTCGCAATCTGCTAATGTTGACCTTCGTCCATTCAAACTTGAATATATGGAGCTACAGAAGTCCAATTAAGGCAAACTAAATTGTTTTGGATTCATGACTCAAATTTATATAAACGCTCCAAATGTAAGCAAAAAACGATGTCATATGAGGGAGATATGATTTTTCAAAGATGATATCTGAATTCTGCCAGCAAACAGGTTTCGTGAAGAAACGAGTCCAAATTACGTTTCAAAGCATCTAAACCGATATCCAAGTTTTTATTTCAGCAATTTAGCTCCTCTAAGTCAAAGCTTGAAGATTTCATGCAAGGCTATTTCTCCTTTTTTAGAAAAATAGTTATTGAAGTACTTAAATGTAAACAGTCTACTTAATGGAGGACTATTTTGTAAAATAGAGACCTAGGGTTTCCTAGGATATAAAAAGAATGAGAGAAGAGAAGGGGGGCAGCCAGCCAAGAAGAGAAAAATGCCCCCTTCCTCTAAGAAACCCTAAATTATGCATTCTTCCTTCTTTTTGATTAGTTGTTCAACAAACATGCAAGGCTAAACACTTTTTCTTGGTTGCAAGGACACGGAAACCTTCGGATTTCAAGAACTGTGAGATTTATTTTACCTTTTCTTTTCAATTTATATGATGAATATGTTCTTCTATGCTTATTTTTCCTATGATTGTTTATTTTAATTGCTAGGGCGGATTCTAAGTTATTATTTTAGACAATCTATTGCTAAGTTTGATATCAAAACCGGAGCTGTGGTATATGAACTTGTGAAGCAATTGAGTTTAATAATTGTGGCGGATCTATGTTATTAATCTTAGGGAGAACATTCAATCAAATCAAACATAGACTGCGGACAGTTATGTTTTCTTGATTAATCAACTTATCTAGTTCTTAAGGCTGTCATTGAATTAAATTACTAGTGTGGACACTGTGGTTGTTTGATGGTTAGGGTTAGTTATACGGCAGATCCGTTAACTAACCAATGTTAAGAAGAGATAAATATTCAAAATATAAATTGATGTTTCGTTTCCATGATCAGTTCTGATTTCTGTAGGTGGATGTGTTCTTGTGACCAAGGTTTGTTCTCTTGATAATTTTCTGATTTTATTAAATTTCGTTTGATAGTTTTCTGTTTTCTTTTGCTTTAGCCTAGACAACGTCCAAACCCCCCCAAATTGCATATCATCTAGCATAAAAATCTGACTTGAATCTTCCTCGTGGGATCGACCCCTTGCTTGCTCTATACTATCTTGTGTGTTGTGTTTGAAGCTAGGGTAATTAATTTGTGCGACCGCGACATCGCAACAAGGACTTACAAGTTATTATCAGAAATTTGTTTGCAATTATGGCCTCATTGCACGTCCTCTCACCAACCTCTCAATAAGGGCAATTTTAGATGGCCAGATGTAGCTGAAAATGCTTTTATAAAAAAAGCCATGACTATTACACCAACACTTGCAATGTTGAATTTTAATGATCCATTTACTATTGAATCAGAAGCTTCCGGCAATGGCATAGGGGCAGTTTTGAGTTAATAAGGGAAACCTATTCCATTTATGAGCTGAGCCTTAGGTACTACTAAACAATCTTGGTCTGTGTATGCCAAAGAAATGTTAGCCATCATTCATGCAATTCAGACGTGGAGACCATTTTTACTGGGTCGGAAGTTTTACATCCAAACTGATCAGTATAACCTCAAGTACTTGTTGGACCAATGCATAACAACACTTGAGTAACAAAAATGGGTAACTAAACAGTTTGGCTATGATTATGAGATCACCTATAAACCAGGCCGCGAGAATAATGCAACTGATACCTTGTCACTGGTGACGGGCAGTCCTATTCTTGATACTTTGTTTGTTTCTCACACTCCATTTGTAAACCCTCGGTTATAATTTTTCTGGGTATTTAAAAGATGAGAAATTTAACCAATAGTAAAATGGGTTAAATTAAATTAAAGAAACCTAAATGAAGATAAAAATAGTGAAATTAATGAAATGAGAAGTGAATATAGTACTAAATCATTGAAAAGAAAAAATATTTGTGAGGATAAAATGAATACGTAAAATCAAGAGAGGTCAATATTCAAATAACAGAGGGTTGAGAGTTTATGTATAAATGATAAAAAGGGGTGGGGATAAATGTGCAATTAACAAGATGTTAGAGCTATAAATATCATTCTATTTTCTCTCTTGGAGGGACTGGCAAGAGTAAGAGAGGGTTTAGAGAGAGGCTGGAGAGAAGATATATTGATGCTAAATCAACCGACAGCTATAACTCCACCTTCTACCGTTGGATCAATATGATATTCGGGTATGTTGTTTTCATCCATGTCATGTACATTTTCACTGTAGGGATTTTCTATATCAGTCCCCGTTTGGGAGATACCGAGGGAGGAAAATATCTGGGAAAATACACTTCTGGACAGTCTTCTTTGCTGTCTGTTTTCTCCTTCGACCACCGTTGGATTAGGCTACAACTTGGATATGTTGTTCTTCCTGATTTTGTCTAGATTCTGAACGGTGGAGATATGAAACAAACATTCGGTATAGAAGTTGTGTATCTCGCACAGTAGATCTGCAAGTTTGAGGTCAGTTCAGTTAAACCTATATTTATGGAAATTTTGCCATTTGATGAAGTTAACATTTGGATATGGTATACTCAAAATAATGCATTATAACTTGACAGTATAGATTATTTGAAATATTATTCGTTTGTTATTTATGGTTGATAGAAACTGTGTCAAGGATTGTGTTTAGAAGAATATTGTTCGGAAAGTTTGTAAAATCGACAAGAATGTTTTATTTTAACGTTAAAAGGGAAGATTGAAATAAATAAGATAAATTGGCTCTTATAAAGATATTATTTTTTACAGTTTTAAACGATATGTGATATGGCTAGGGGTTGAGATGATAAAAAAAGTTAAATTATGGATGTTGTGTGTAAATGGAAAGGTTGATGAATCTGGACAGATTCATCTCCTAACTTTTGGAGAGAATTCGAGTAGAAGGATGAGAGAATTAGGATCAAGTTTCTTCATAGTAATTGTAGTTTGGGATGTTAGCTAACTAAGAAATTGGTCTTGCTCAATATGGAGCTGTAGAACCCCAGCTATGGGTCATCAACCGAGATTGGGTCTTGACAGACCCTGTAGGGTAGTGTTTGTTGATGAGCAATTTTGACTATCTTAAAGGCAGAACTGGGTTCTCCTTCCTTCAAAGAACTTATAGCCTTGTGTATTAGCTTTCCAACGAGACTAATCTCGCTTAAAACATAGTTCTATAAGTCTAGATATAGTTAAAAATATGATAAGTGTTCAGACAGTAACAGTTCAATGTCTAGACAGTAACATTTCAAATGTCTAGACAATAACAGTTAAAAGTGTAGACAGTAATAGTTCAAATGTCTAGACAGTAATAGTTGGAAAAGTTAAACAATAACGGTTCGAAGTCGGACAATAATAGTTGGAAAAGTCAAACAGTAACAGTTCAAAGTCAAACAGTAATGATTCAAAGTCAGACAGTAATGATTCAAAGTCAGACAGTAACGGTTGGAAAAGTCAAACAATAACGGTTCGAAGTCGGACAATAATAGTTGGAAAAGTCAAACAGTAACAGTTCAAAGTCAAACAGTAACGGTTCAAAGTTAGACAGTAACAGTTGGAAAAGTCAAACAGTAATAGTTTAAAGTCAGACAGTAACAGTTGGAAAAGTCAGACAGTAACAGTTCAAAGTTAGACAGTAATAATAGACTTTCACGTGAATACTATATAAAAGAATTGAGTCATACGAACATTTGCACATTGAGATACTAACTCTGAAAAATATACATGATATATGTATGTATGTTATTATGAAGAAATGAACATGCATAAGAAAGTAACATATGAGTAATGGATGAATATGGATTCTCTATAATATCGGCCTGAAAGAATGATAACTATGGTTGGATAAAGGATGACAACATTAACGAGTGTAATGAGAAAAACGTAAGATATAAAGAAAGAAATGATTGAAAGAAAGATTTATTAGCTATTGATATGATTATTATAAAACATATCCTTGAATGAGGAAAATTTATAAGATGAGGCTGTGACTGCAGGAGGGACCACTTGTGTGGTACAACAGCAGCAACAGGGGAGCACGAGTAGAGCTTCTACTGCAGGTAGGTGACTTTCACCTTCCTTTTAAATAATGTTGAATAATGAAAATACTTTATCATGAATGTTACTGTATTGTGTTAATTCAGATACCAGACTGTCAAATGCTTAAATGTTAACAAATGGTTAATTAGCTTTGGCTAATGGCATTTCGAAGGGATGACCGGGACAAACGATTGATTAGCTTCGGTTAATGGCATCTGAATGGATGACCAGGACAAATGAATGATTAGCTTCGGCTAATGGCATCCGAAGGGATGACCGAGACAAATGATTGATTAGTTTCGGCTAATGGCATCTGAATGGATGACCGGGGACAAAGAAATGATTAGCTTCGGCTAATGGCATCTGAATGGATGACCGGGACAAAGGAATGATTAGCTTCGGCTAATGGCATCCGAAGGGATGACCGGGACAAACGATTGATTAGCTTCGGCTAATGGCATCTGAATGGATGACCGGGACAAACGAATGATTAGCTTCGACTAATGGCATCCGAAGGGATGACCGGGACAAATGATTGATTAGCTTCGGCTAATAGCATCCGAATGGATGATCGGAATAAATGAACAATTAGCTTCGGCTAATGGCATTCGAAGGGATGACTGGGACAAACGGTTGATTAGTTTTGGCTGATGGAATTCGAAGGGGATGGCCGGGGTGAGTGAATAGTTAACCTCGATAAATGATGTCTTAAAAGAATGGCCGGATTTAAGATTATAGTTGATTGCAAGAATTGGTGTATATATGTACTGCAAGTTGTGTTATACCAAGAACATGAAGGAACTACAAATGTCACGCTTCAAACATGAGATAATGTTAATGCTTCGTTAAACTACCAGACCATTTCCTTATTGTTATTATTATTATTATTATTATTAAGTAATTGCATTCTTGTAAATGTTTTGTACTGCAGTAGGGACGTCATACCAACAAGGTGCCTAGGAAACCGATACATGGGAACCTACTTTTGCAAGGAATCATGTAGTTGCATTCTAAATCATGATGTATTTTATATGAATCAATGTACTGAATGTATAACTATTATTAGATCCTTTTAGATTAAATTCGTGATGACTATTTATAGGATAGAATACAAACTTATGACTATGCATGTATATTTTAAATGCGAACTTCTAATCATGCAAACATAATATTATGAGTTTATGTAAGATTCACTTTTAAATGAAATGTTGATTGTTGTTGATGTATGGATTATATATTGATGATGTGAAGGGAACATGTTCGCCGATTACCGACACGATGTGTGTCAAGTAAAAAAAAAAAATTTTACTATTGTTTTGGGCTTGAAAAAGCCGGGTTGTTACAGTTGGTATCAGAGTTACTAGATAAGGTTCAGTGGGTTTATGAAATGCAAAAGATGCAAGTGGTAACGGAAAAAAAAAAATTGTTGTATTTATAATGTTATATGATGGTAATAAAATAATAATAATAAAGTTTTTCAGATATGTGGGAGATTAAGTTGCCTATATGGTTTAGGCAAATCAGGATAAAGATGTCAACGACTTTGTGGTTCTTGATCCCTTAACTTATAAAGAGCTAGGGATGAAACCTTACGATTTAGATGGATTATAAGGAGAACTTTAAGGAGATGGATGAATCAACAAAGGTTGGATCCGTTTTGAATGTTGAACGGTTATGTGACCAACATCATGATGACACATATGATTTTATATTGGTAAAATAGTGAACAGAATTGCCGGTAACAAATTGAAAGAACCCATGAGAGAGTGAAGAAAAAGGGGAGGAGAAAACGCATAATCCTTTTCCGAATGGTTCCAAAACAATAGGAAAGTTGTCTATACCCTTGATTCTCTTGAACTTGTAGAAATTAGCTAGGAAAATAACGGAAACTGACTATCTATAGTATGGAGAATTCTGGAAGTGTATTTTGAAAAGGTTTAAAATGTGTGTAGACTCCATGTAAATGTGTAGAAAGTTGATAAGAAAATGTAAGGGATTTTGTATGATTTTCTTGAATGGAAAATCTATGATGGCCGAACCATTTTTAGCAAAATATCACATGATGTATTATACCCAATAGTATTCTCACCAAAAATATTGGGATAAATGAAAGTTGTGCATAGAAATGGATGTTGCTTATGTAGCACAAGATGATACATATCATGTGATATGGTCGATGAGGATGATGAAGTACACCTAGAAGTCACGTGATGAGAATGGTTTAAATAATTCATACAAATAAAACTAAAAAAAAATCACGGTACAATGAAAGTGAAGAGAACGTAGATGAATTTAAAATTTATATAAGTTGAAGAATCAAGAGTGGTGAAAGGTAGGTTAAAAATCTCATGAATGAGAACTAAAGTGAAGGCCTAAAGGGGGAGATGAAGTTGTTGTTTTGATAAATAAGTTACAGACAAACAAAGGTCATGCTAGATAACTAAATGATACACAATTAAAGGTTATAACAACATCCTGATGGTGTAACAATGGTGGCTAAATTTTGCTAATATAATGGTATTCAAAGGTAATAGTTTTAATGGTGGGATTCAACATAAAAGATTACTGTTAGACAATACATAATGGAACAATTTAAACTAGTTCTTTACGGTGTAAAGGTAAAACCATAAAGGTTGGAAAAAGAAAGAAAGGGGGAGAACAATGCAATATGGGTGGTTGTGGACCATTTAACTAAGTCAGCCCTTCTCCTACCACTAAAGATGACTGACCCAGTAGATAAATTGGTCAAATTGTATGTTAAAAAGGTTGTAAGGTTGCATGGGGTGTCGGTATCTATTAGGTGTGACTATGACCCAAGGTTCACATCTAGCTTATGGCAGAATTTAAAATGTTGTAGGGATGAAATTGAGGTTGAGCACTACATTCCATCCACAGACAGACGGGCAGACTCAGAGGACCATTCAGACTTTAGAGGATTTGTTGATGACATGTATATTAGACTTCGGGGGTAGTTAGGAAGAATATTAACCTCTTGTGAAATTCGCGTATAACAATAGTTATCAGGCCACCATAGGAATGACTCCTTTTGAAGAAGACTTGCTCAAATTCTGATGGTAACAATGACATTTCATCCAGACAAGAGCTTGAGGGCTATCCACCACGTCCACCAGCAGCACTACTCAGTATTTTAGCCATATCTCGAGCTCTAGTGATCCAAATGCTCTGAAATTGTATGGGTGGAAAGCTAAGATGATTGCCAACAACTTTCATGCGGAACACTTTGCCAAATTCTAATTGCATCAATGTCAATTTATCCAGCCAAAATGCTTGAGTGCTGCTGTCCACCAAGTCCACTAAATCAATAGTTGGCCACTACATCAATAATCAATTACCAAATGAATAGTTCTGAATTTTAGCCTATAAAAGGAGGCATTTGCCATTCATTTAGAAATCTTGGTTCTTCATATCAAGATCATGTTCTTGCTCTCTCTTTATATTTTTATAATACTTAAGTTTTGCTTTCATTAATCTCTTGTTCATGCTTTTCATTTCCTTTACTATACTTAGTTAACTTATATCATGTTTATGTTCTTATATTGTTTATTTATGTTTTTCTTCTTCATAATGTCTAGCTAAGTTAATTATGTCAAGGTGAAAAGGTTTCACTAATGGTGTTAGGATAAGTATAATATAAACTCAACATGGACTTTAATGTTTATATCCAAGAAAGTTTGCTATTAACATGTCTTATCATTTTTATCTTATTAATTCTTAATACCTTGCTTGTTAAATGGTTAATCTAGATTTGTGTTGTATAACACTTGGTACATCAAATACTTGATCCTTCATAGTCTTCGGCCGACATCGTTATTATGAGAGGAACTTGATTTGTTGTCAATATAAGTTAGCATCATGAATACATGATAAAATTTATAAGTATGGTGTTACGTAAATAAGATGATTACTATGATCATGTTGATAATTATAAAGAGTTTATACTTTACTTATCTCTAATACTATTAGTGTATCCTCTAACCTTGACATTTGTTTTTATCATTGTTTAATTCTCACATTGATCTTCCATCTCAAAGTTCTCATCAACTTCTTCTTCTTTTTCTATTATTATTATTAGTGTTATTATTATTACTATTATTGTTGTTGTTGTATCATTGTTATCTATAATTTATACAATTAACCTCCCTGTGGTTCGACCCCGGTCTTGCCGGGTTATTTATTACTTTGACACTCCTGCACTTGGGATAAGACATCAACTCTTTGATCGTGTCAAGTTTTTGGCGCCGTTGCCGGGGAGGTAAATTCTTGTATAAATTATAATATTTATTTTATTTTCACTTTTCACATTTCTTGTATCTAACTTTTGTTTCTTTTATTTTGTTTCTTTTTCTTTTGTTTTCTTCTTCCTTTTATTCTCTTCTTACACGTTCATGAGAGTTTGGTCACATACATTAAGTGGTAGACTTTGTAGGGTATCCTCATCATTTTCAGAAAATATGGCCGAAAAAGATAACCAATCACTTCATAATGAGAATAATGAGAATAATCGAGTTAGAACACTAAGAGACCACATGAATCCACAAGAACAAAGTGCACCCTTATGTATAGTTTTCCCTCCTGATGCATCTCACTTTAATTTTAAGCTAGACATTATTCAACTTTTACCTTCTTTTCATGGCTTAGATCTAGAAAATCCATACTTGCATTTGAGAGAATTTGAAGAAGTCTGTAACACCTATAATGACTTAAATTGTAGCATGAACACCATCAGATTAAAGCCTTTTCCTTTTTCATTAAAAGAAACATTTTACCAATGTTGGGATAGATATCGAGATTTGCTTAATACTTGCCCTCATCATGGTTTTGAAATATGGAGATTGGTTTCACATTTTTTTATAAAGGGTTAACACCTAAAGATAGGCAAATGGTGGAATTGATGTGCAATGGAACTTTTGAAAATAAAGACCCTGATGAAGCAATGGAGTACCTAGACTTACTAGCTGAAAATGCTCAAAATTGGGACACTACAGGCAGTTATGAGGCACCAGGTAAAACTCAACCTCATACATCTAGTGGAGGTATGTACAACCTTAGGGAAGATCATGACCTCCAAGCCAAATTTGCATCTTTAGCTAGAAAAGTTGAGGCACTAGAATTAAAAAAGAGTGGTCAATTAAAATCTGTTCAAGACATTGTGTGTCAAATCTGTGAAACGAATGAACATGCAACCAATGACTGTCCAACTTTGCCTTCTTTCAAAGAATGCCTCCATGAACAAGCCCATGCTTTAAATAGTTTCCAAAGGCCCAATCATAACCCATACTCACAAACATACAACCCTGGTTGGAGAAATCACCCAAATTTCAGTTGGAAGAGTGGTAACAATAATGCACAAACTTCACAGCCACCGTTTCAAGCACACCATAATTTCCAAAATTCTCATGGATATGCACCTCCTTATGCTCCACCTCCTAGAAGAAATCTTGAGGAAACATTGCATGCATTCATTGAAAAGCAGAGACAATCAACACTCAAAATGCTCAAACATGGCAGATCTAAAAGATGCTCTTGCAAAATTCACATCTGCTCTCAGTTTCAAGAGAAAGGTAAGTTTCCATCTCAACCACAACAAAATCCAAGGGGCAATACAATGCAAATGCAAGTAGTTCTGGAAGCCAACACATGGATCAAGTCAAATCAGTCATCACTCTTCGCAGTGGTAAGGTTATTGAAAAACCCACTCTTGAACCTTGTGAGAAAGATGATGAGTTAATCTCTGAGGGTAAGGAAGGGTTGAATCTGAACATTGTAAAGAAAAGACTGATTCCCCCCAGCACTTCCATTTCCTCATGCCATGACCAAACAAAGGAAAGTCAATCACAACTCTGAAATCTTTGAAACTTTCAAACAGGTAAGGATCAATATACCTTTGTTAGATGCTATTAAACAGGTACCTTCTTATGCTAAATTTTTAAAAGATCTGTGCACTGTGAAGAGAAAACTGAATGTGAAAAAGAAAGCCTTTTTAGCCGAACAAGTAAGTGCCATTCTTCAGAACAATAATGCTTTGAAATATAAAGACCCTGGTTGTCCTACAATTTCTTGCTTTATTGGAGAACATAAAATTGAAAGAGCTTTACTTGATCTTGGAGCTAGTGTGAATTTACTTCCATATTCAGTTTTTCAAAGTCTCAATCTAGGTGAGTTAAAACCAACTTCTGTAACTCTTTTACTTGCCGATAGATCTGTAAAAGTGCCTAGAGGAATAGTTGAAGATGTGTTAGTACAAGTTGATAAATTCATTTATCCTGTGGATTTTTTGTCTTGGATACACAACCTGTTGAAGCATGTAATTCAATTCCTGTTATTTTAGGACGTCCGTTTCTTGCAACTTCTAATGCATTGATTAATTGTAGGAATGGACTGATGAAGTATCATTTGGAAACATGACATTGGAGATGAATATTTTCAACATTTGCAAGCAACCTGGAGATGATAATGATTTACAGGAAGTGGACTTTATGAAAAATTAGTTCATGATCAATTTCAAACCTTTCCAGTGAAATTGAGTTTATGAATCTGATGATTTGCAAATGGTTTATTTTCAGGAAGAATCAAAGGCAAGTAATTGGAGACCACAAATTGAGAATTGCCACCACGATCAATTGAGTCTATACCTTCAAGTGTTCAACCACCAAAACCTGATTTGAAGCCGTTACCATTCAATCTCAAATACTCATTTTTGGGAGAAAATGAAACTTTTCCGGTAATAATCTCTTCCAAACTTAATGCACATCAAGAAGGTAAGTTATTACAAACTCTGAAAATGCACAAAAATGCATTAGGATGGACCATAGCTGACATAAAAGGAATTAGTCCTTTGATTTGCACACAAGGATTTATTTGGAGGAAAATGCTAAACCCTCTAGAGAAATGCAACGAAGGCTTAATCCTAATATGAAAGAAGTAGTGAAATGAAGTCATTAAGCTTCTAGATAATGGAATCATTTATCCTATTTCTGACAGCAAATGGGTAAGTCCTACCCAAGTTACCCAAGAAGTCTGGAGTCACTGTGATAACAAATGAGAAAAATGAGTTAATTCCAACTAGGACTATTACTGGTTGGCGCATGTGCATTGACTATAGGAAACTTAATTCAATGACTAGAAAAGATCATTTCCTTTACCTTTCATGGATCAAATCCTAGAAAGAGTTGCAGGTCATGAATTTTATTGTTTCTTAGATGGCTATTCAGGTTACAACCAAATTGAAATTGCATTGGAAGATCAAGAGAAGACTACTTTCACATGTCCATTTGGTACTTTTGCATATCGAAGGATGCCTTTTGGATTATGTAATGCACCAGCCACGTTTCAAAGATGCATGCTTAGCATATTCAGTGATATGGTTGAACGTTTTCTTGAATTTTTATCGATGATTTTTCTGTTTTTGGTGATTCATTTGATGATTGTTTGACTAACTTAGAAAAGGTTTTGAGCAGGTGTGAAGAGAAGAATCTTGTACTGAATTGGGAAAAATGTCATTTTATGGTAACATTGTTTCATCAAAGGAATTGAGGTTGACAAATCTAAAATCGAGTTAATTGCTAACTTGCCAACACCAAAATCTGTTAAAGATGTTAGATCATTCTTAGGACATGCTGGTTTTTATAGAAGGTTCATCAAAGATTTTAGTGTATATCTAAGCCATTGTGTAACCTTCTAACAAAGGAAAATTTTTTGAATGGACTGAACATTGAAAAGCCTTTGTTAAACTTAAAAGCTGCTTACTTCTGCTCCTGTCATTCAACCTCCTGATTGGTCATTACCTTTTGAAATAATGTGTGATGCTAGTGATTATGCCGTGGTGCTGTCTTGGACAAAGAAAAGATAAGAAACCTATGTGATTTACTATGCAAGTAAAACTTTAAATAGTGCTCAAATGAATTACACCACTGAAAAGAATTACTTGCAGTAGTATTTGCATGTGACTTCAGATCTTATCTTGTTGGCTCACCTGTTGTTGTTTTTAGTGATCATGCAGCTTGAAATATCTTCTTTCAAAAAGATTCTAAGGCTAGATTGGTGCGATGGATTTTGTTACTTCAAGAATTTGATATCACAATCAAAGACAAGAAAGGCACCGAAAATGTTGTCGCGATCATTTGTCAAGATTGACAATAGATTCGACATCTGACATCACACCAATCATGATACTTTCCTGATGAATATTTACTTTCTGTTCTACAATGCCTTGGTTTGCTAATATTGTTAATTTTCTTGTTTCAGGACATTGCCAGCTCATTGGAGTACCCAAGACAAAAGAAAGTTCTTGAACGAAGTGAAGAACTTTTATTGGGATGACCCTTATTTATTCAAATATTGTCCTGATCAAATATTTCGAAGATGCATTCCTGACAATGAGGTAAGTAGTGTCATTAAATTTTGTCATTCTGAGGCATGTGGGGGTCATTTCTCATCAAGAAAGACAACTGCAAAAATCTTACAAAGTGGATTTTACTGGCCCACCATGTTCAAGGACACATGCATTCTGCAAGATTTGTGAAAATTGTCAAAAGTTGGGATCTATTTCAAAACGTCACATGATGCCTTTAAATCCTATTCTTGTCATTGAGATCTTTGACTGTTGGGGTATAGATTTCATGGGTCCATTTCCTCCATCATTTGGTTTCTTGTACATATTAGTCGCAGTAGATTATGTTTCAAAATGGATAGAGGCAATTCCAAGTCGAAACAATGATCACAAAACAGTGATAAAGTTTTGAAAGAAAATATTTTAGTCGATTTGGAATCCCTCGAGCCATGATAAGTGATGGTGGAACACATTTCTGCAACAAGCCATTTGAGTCTTTAATGAAGAAATATGGAATCACACAAAAGTTGCCACCCCTTATCACCCTCAGACAAGTGGACAAGTAGAACTTGCTAATAGGGAGATCAAACAGATCTTGGAGAAAACAGTGAACCCTAATAGGAAAGACTGGTCTTTAAGACTTAATGATGCACTTTGGGCTTATCGAACTGCTTATAAAACATCATTAGGTATGTCACCTTATAGACTAGTCTATGGAAAACCTTGTCACTTGCCTGTGGAACTTGAACATAAAGCTTATTGGGCTATTAAAGCTTTCAATTCAAACTTGATGATGCTAGTCAGCTGAAAATTACAAATAAATGAGCTTGAGGAAATAAGAAATGATGCATATGAAAATTCAAGAATTCATAAAGCAAGAATCAAAGAGTTTCATGACAAGAAAATATTGAGAAAAACATTCAATGTTGGTCAAAAAGTCTTGCTTTATAATTCTCGACTCCATTTATTTCCTGGAAAACTAAGATCAAGATGGAGTGGTCCTTTTATTGTGAAACATGTGTATCCATATGGGGCCTGTGATATCGAGAATCCAAAGAATGGTAATGTTTTCAAGGTAAATGGACATCGTTTGAAAGTTTACTTTGACAATTTTTTAGTTGAAAATAACTCTATTGAATTGGTGATCCTGTATATAAAGATTGATTCTTTTTCTCACATTGTTTTTGTGTTTCTTTTGTGTGACTTTGTTTTGCTAGTTCTCTCACCCCGGTCAAATGGCGGATAACGGTACTCCGTGACTTAAGTCGGTTCTTTCAGTTTCCCATATAACTGATATCTGTGTAATATTTGTGCAATTCTTTGCTCTTTCTCCCTTCTTTGACTCTTCTCCAATTCTCATTTGAAAATGGACACCACTCTTGAAAAATTGAAAAAGTATTTCCCGCTCTGCCTCAGAATGCGATTACAAAAATTTACCGTGCTAGGTGTGAAGATTGAAGTTGTTAATGAACATGGAATTCCTGAAGATATTCGCTGGCTATTGAAGCAAAGGTCCGATTATCAGGTGAGTCCTCCAATTCTTTCATTTCACATGCCTGGAACAGGTAAAAGCACTTTTGCAAAGAAACGTCGTGCAAAACGACTGAAAGTCTGTCACAGATGTGCCAGATGGACTTGTAATGCAAATGTCGTTCTTTAGGAATGGTATCTATAAACCGTGAAGATAAAATACAATTAAGGATGGCCTGAGTAAGGGGTCTTTAGATAATCTTTTTGACTCTTGAGACGCACCTAGTGGAGATGTGCATCGTGCAATTCATGATTTATGGCCCATTTCATAAAGAACATGCTTAGTCTTGGGAATCTGACTAAAAAAGACCCTGTTTGCCAGTTTTTAAGAAAACTGGATGGGAAGCCTATCCCCGACCCATAGAGGGCGTTTAAGCCGTTCTTGGACGTAAAACCAAGGGAAGATGTGAGCCACAATCACAACTACCTGTACATACACATGTTTTTCAAAAAGAGAGAAGAGAGAGAGACTCCAGCTGAAATATAGGTGGTGTGCATCAGCTCATATGGTTGATTGCATTTCAATTCTCATCTATAAAATCTTCTCTTCCTTCCCTCATTTCTACTCAACCCACATTAACAGATATAGAAGTGTGTAGAAATGGCAGGTTCCTCAAGTCATCAAATAAAAATATTTGTGTTTTCGGTGGATCCAGTCCTGGGAAAGAAATAGTTTTTAGAATCAGCAAATCATCTTGGTCAGGTACTAGCTGAGAGAAAGATTCATTTAGTGTATGGGGGGCAGCCTTGGGTTAATGGGGTGTGTCAATAGCTGCATTTTTAGGAGTAGTCAAGTTTTGGGGGTCGTCCCCAAAGCTTTATGATTAGTATGTAAAAGTGCATTTTTATCAAGATTTTATATCATCATTTTGCACTTGAAGTATCAATAACTCCTTAACTAAAGCATGTTTTATAAAAAACAAGTCTGATACTATAAGATACCTTTAATTTATCATAAATGTTCATCTTAAATGCAAGCCTATCACATAAATTAAAGGATTGATTGATGAGTTTAACTACTGGAATTGAGAAGACAAAGAGAGGGTTAAGCTTAGAAAAGAGATGCTGGTTCAGTCCAAACTGGAACACTGTTCAATCATTGGGTCATATCTCGAGCTGTAGATCTTGGATTTCAATTTGGTTTATATGGCTAGAAAGCTTAGACATAGGACTAAAACATTCATGGGAGTCCAAGACTCAATTCTGCTTTCTGGAAGTCCAAATCTTAGCAACAACAGAGAAGTCAGAATCTGTCTTGTAGCCTAGACATTGTTTAGTATTCAGCCCATATCTAGAGTTCTAGAAGTCCAAATGCACCGATTCTTTTTTTGTTGGAAACATGAGACAATTTCCTAGAACTTTCATATTTAAGTCTTTCAAATTCTAATGTTATCAATGATGTTTTGTTCAGATAAGAAGATAAGGATTATCACCAAGTCAAGATGTGGCCACCTACTCAACAATTAGTCATCAAATTAATAGTTCCAATTTTGGCCTATAAAAGGAGGCATTTGCCATGCATTTAGGCATCTTGGTTTCCAGATCAAGATCAAGTTCTTGCTCTCTCTCTATATTTTTTTTAATGCTTAAGTTTTGTTTATATTAATCTCTTGTTTGTGCTTTTCATTTCATTTCCTTTACTTAGTTAACTTATATCTTATTTATATTCTTATCTTGTTTATTTATGTTTCTCTTCTTCATTATGTTTAGCTTAAGTTTATTATGTCAAGGTGAAAAGGTTACACTAATGGTGTAAGAATAAGTATAATATAAACTCAACATAGACTTTAATGTTTGATACTAACATGTTTTGTATTTGTTATCTTGTTCACTCTTAATACTTTACTTGTTAAATGGTTAATCTAGATTTATGTTGTATAACCTTGGTACAACAAATACTTGGCACTTTCATAGCCCAAACCGTATGGTATAACCGATATTTGTGCTGTGAAAGGAACTTGATTTGTTGTTAACATAAGTTATAATCATGAATACTGGACAACATTTACAGTATTAGCATTATTCGAATAGGATAACTAATGTAATCATGTTAACAATTTATAATCCGATTGGAACCTCCTTTGTGTGTGGTTTCTAGTTGAGTAATAAGAGTTTATACTATACTTGTTTGAAATACCATTAGTGGATCCTCTAACCTTGATAATTGTTTTTATCATTGTTTAATCCTTGTATCAATATCACATCTCAAAGCTCTCTTCAACTTATTATTATTATTATTATTATTATTATTATATAGTTAAACTCCATGTGGTTTAACCCCGGTCTTGCCGGGTTATTATTATTCGACACTCCTACACTTGGGAAAAGACATCAATCTTTTGGTCGTGTCACTTTAGCCAAAGATGACATCATTGGAAAAACAGTTGGAGAGGAACTACAAATCTCCACAATGTCTGAACGCCTGAATATAATGTTTAAACACGCTGATGCCTTTATTGCCTTACCAGGTGGTCTGACACATTGGAAGAGATCTTTCATATTTCCTCTTGGGCCCAACTTCACATTCACCATAAACCTATAGGTTTGCTAAATTTTAATGGTTTTTATAATAAATTATTGTCTTTTCTTGATCATGCTGTGGAATAGAAATTTCTAACATCTTCAGCACGACAAATCATAATCTTTGTTGTTACTGCTGAACAATTGATTGACCAACTACAATATTTCATCCTTGTAATTGATCCCTCCATGAGTTGTATAAATTGGTCAACTATGGAAAGGCGTAAAAAGCTTAGATTGGATTTGAGCCTTCGTTTGTGAAACCTTGTGTCTTATGGTTTTATTAATAGCATGTTATTTTTGTTTTGTTATTTCTTATATTTGTTTAAGTGTGTTTCAGGTTTGTCAGTGTTCGTTGTTTCAGGTGATGTCTTCTATACTCTATCTTTCTACCTTAGGACATTGAGGACAATGTCTCGTTTTGGCTGGGGGAAAGGGTAGTAGTTGATATTAATTTTTTTTTAACTAACTGTGTTTTCTATTTCATAAACCATTTGCAAAACTATTGTTACTGGGATGGCAGAGTAAAGGAGTTCTTTAGTAAAGTGACTCTTGAGACGCATCTTAGTAAACATTCTTAACAAGGTCTATCAGAATACTTCTTGAAATATCCAGGTTTACAAACTCTCGCATTATTATCAATTGATTCTGCTCATACTCATTTAACAAGTATTCTTAAACCTTCATTTTCACACACCACTTTAACATATGATTGTGGGTTGCACATTGGATTATTACATTATTTATGTTCTTTTGTTAAAGGTAACAACTAAAGGAAAGAGATAGTATATAATTTTTTAAATTTTTTTGATGATAATAAAAACATAGATAAGTTTTTGTTTCATAGCTTCCCTAATCTAAGCAAATAAGTGTCGCACCCGACATCGCGGTGGCCTTATCCTAAATATATTCAATGAAAATGAAAAGAACAGATATCTGACATCTTGTTCTTTTAGGGAAAAAGGTATAGTTTAAGTTGTCGCCGCTTAGTATTATGGTAACTAGGAACCCTAACTGGTCAATAGAGATCTATGGTTCGGGACTGGTTATGTAAAGGGAAGATATTATCACCCCTGTAAGTCCTGCATGAGGCAAACTGCATTGCTGGTTGTCTTAAATTGCTAAACGTTTACTGGTTTATGCCATGATAATTTACTCATAATATTCCTGACTCTGGCGCTAGTGAATATTCAACTACGGATACTTCTAACTCTGGCGTTGGTAAATATTACGTAGCTATAAAATAAATTTAGATCAATATTTTTATTTCTGACTCTAGCGTCAGTGGATAAATAAATAAAATAAATTGATTTTTACGCATGCACAAATTTTTTTATTTTTCTAGCTAAATAAAATAACATACAATGAATAAAATAATATAAATTTAAATTAGTATTTTTATTCCTGACTCTGACGTCAGTAAATAAACCAATAAATAAATTTATATTATTTTTATTCATGCATACGCATATTATTTTATTATTTTTTTGGGGCCCGGCAGGCCTTGCCGGATCACTAGCCCAAACCAGTGACCCGGCTGGTCAAGAAAACCTCACACACACGCTCACATAGTACAAGAGTAATTAAAATTACAAATGTACAGTGCGAAGCAAATTATATTTGCGTGCACAGCTTAGTGAATTAAAACACAAATGCAAAAGGTGAGGGAAACCGAGAGCTTACTTGGAGCAGCTGCGGGGTAAAAATGAAGACGAAGGTGACGACCGGTTAGCTCTGGCCGGACAATGTCTTCTCCCTCCTGGTTTCTTGTCTGTCAGTCCTCTCTTTCCCGATCTCTCTCTCTCTTCTCCTTCTTCGACTGTTCCTGGAATCTGCTGCCTGCAAACGAAGATGGCGGTGTGGAAGGGTTGTTCCACCAACACTGCTTCCTCTCCTCTGTTTTAGCTTTCCTTCAGTCAGCCCCTCATTGTTTTTTCATTCCTCTCCCTGTTCAAGCTTTCTTCAGTCAACCCCTTAGTGTTTGTTCGTTCCTTCTCAAGCCATAACAGTAGTGGCTGCTAAAAATGGAGTTTTTGGAGCTGCCATCGAAGAAATCGAGAGTGTCCCCTTTTGTTTTTCACTGCTGTTCGTTATTTACCTCTGTTTTCTCTTCAATCTCCCTTCTGTGATCTCTCTGTTTTTCCTCCCCGATTGCGTTCTGTGCGTCTGTCCGTCTGCTTAGGAGGGTGGTGCAACCGGAGACGAGGCTGGTGTTCGTGTGTTAGTTGGCCAATGCTTATCTCCGTTTCTGTCACGTTTTCTTCTCTAGTTTTTCCTTGATTTTTTCTTCTTTTTTTTTAGTCTCTCTCGGTTCCTTTCCCGGCCCTAATTTTTTTTCCTCTCATCCTCCTGCGCGAGGATGCCTTTGCCCAGCTTTTATAAGGCCAGAGACAGCCCCGGTGGTGGTAACGGCCGACCTCCTAAATGCTTTGTAACCAACGCCTTCAATGAAGAAACGTACACGTTGGCTGCCAACGGATGAAACAGAGGAAGAAGACAGTGAATAGTTGTCCAAGAAACGACTTCCTTTTCCATTCAACCGCTAATTTCAATTTGGTCCTTGAAGTTTTGAAATTTTTGTAATTAAGCCCCTAGTTAAATTGTAATTGGACCCCTGCATTTCGACGCCTTTTACAAGCTAGTCCTTGGACTTTAATCTGCTGCAATTTGGACCCTAATTAAATCCCAAACTTTGATATTTCTTCAATTAAGTCCTTGATTCCATTAATTAAATTAATTTCAAGTTCAATTAAGTCTAAAAACTTATCAATTCCTCAATTGAACCCTTGATTTGATTAATTAAACTAGTCAAGAGTTTAATTAATCTCTAAACTTCCAATCATGTTGCCCTTAACCCAAATTCATTCTTTATTTGTTTTTTCATCATCATTTTTCATTTTTTTATTATCATTTTTAGTAAATAATTAAAATAAAAAGGGTCAAAAATTGGGTTATGACAATAAGCCCGAAGGGATGTTTTAACACCTAATACCCTAAAGTCAGTTGACTTGGGAGCTATTGGCCCAATGCTTGTTACATGGGTTAAGGAGAAAAGCTTAAGGGAATCAACATTGCACTATTTACGTATTAGTATCTGCAACTCAAGTTACTAAACTCGTAGGAGTGTCTCAACATCTAATACCCTAAGACCAACTGGTCTGGGAGTCATTAGCTGAAAGCTCGTTACATGGGTTAAAAATGCATCGTGTTTTAAGTTATATATATATATAAGAAAAAAAAGGATAATAATCCCAACCCAAAGAAGTTAACCTTAGCAAAACATTAGATATAATATTGTTTTCTTCCAATGAAAGCCCCATCATCTATGTTTTCATACATTGAGCACATAAAAATAAGGTTTATTAATATCGTGTTTCAACAGTATGAAGCAGATATATAATTTTAATGAGAGTTTGTTTATTTGGATAGATTAATGGAAGTTGAATGATGAATGCCTTGCTTTGTGGAACTTGCAAATTGTTTTTCTATTTTAACGTTTTGATTACTAGGGACTAGTAATAAGCTGGTTGGGAGTGTGATTAGTACTTAAAAGTGCATTTTTATCAAGGTTTTATATCATCATTTTGCATTTGAAGTATCAATAACTCCTTAACTAGAGCATGTTTTATAATAACAAGTTTGATAATATAAGATAGCTTTAATTTATGGTAAATGCTCATTTTAAATGCATGCATATCTTACAATTCAAATGATTAATTGATGTGATTAACTATTGAAAGTGAAAGGACAAAGAAAAGGCTAAGCTTAGAAAAGAGATGCTGATTTAATTCAAATTGGAACACTGTTTAGTCATTGGGTCATATCTGGAGCTGTAGATCTTGGATTTCAGTTTAGTTTATATGGCTAGAAAGCTAAGAAATAGGCCTACAACATTCATGAAGAGTGGAAGACCCAAATCTGCCCTTTCAAATTCAAACTTGGCGATAAAAGAGAAGTCAGAATCTGTCCTGCAATCCATCCCAAACACTGCTCAGACTTTTACCCATAGCTGGAGTTCTAGAATGCAAAATGACGTCAAATTTGATGGGTGAAAAGATAAGACAATTTCCAACAACTTTCATGATGACCATGCTCAATTTCTAATTTTAGCAATGACATTGAATCCAAACAAGAGCTTAAGGGCTATCCACCACGTCCACCAGAAGCACTACTCAGTATTTTAGCCATATCTCAACTTGTAGTGATCCAAATACTCTGAAATGTTGTGGGTGGAAAGAGGATATGATTTCCAACAACTTTCATGAAGAACACTTTGGATCACTACAGATCGAGATATGGCTAAAATATTGAGTAGTGCTTCTTGTGGACGTGGTGGATAGCCCTCAAGCTCTTATCTAGATGAAATGTCATTGCTAACATCAGAACTTGAGCAGGTAGTCCCCATGAAAGTTTTTGGAAATTATCTTATCATTCCACCCACCAAATTTGACGTCATTTTGCATTCTAGAACTCCAGTTAAAAGTTCAGTAGTGTTTGGGCTGGATTGTAGGACAGATTCTGACTTCTCTTTTGTCGCCAAGCTTTGAATTTAAAAACAGCAGATTTGGGTCTTCCACTCTTCATGAACGGTGTAAGCCTATTTCTTATCTTTCTAGCCATATAAACCAAACTGAAATCCAAGATCTACAACTCCAAATATGACCCAATTATTGAACAGTGTTCCAATTTGAATTGAATCAGCATCTCTTTTCTAAGCTTAGTCTTTTCTTGTCCTTTCACTTTCAATAGTTAATCACATCAATCAATCCTTTGAATTATGAGATATGCCTGCATTTAAAATGAGCATTTGCCATAAATTAAAGCTATCTTATATTATCAGACTTGTTATTATAAAACATTCTCTAGTTAAGGAGTTATTGATACTTTAAGTGCAAAATGATGATATAAAACCTTGATAAAAATGCACTTTTAAATACTAATAAGGGATGTTGACATGGCCCCCACCATTGAGGAGTATGCTCAAATCCTAAACTTTTCAAATGACCCTCATAAGGTGTACTTTAGACAAAGGATCGAAAACACAACTGCCAAGGTTGTCAAATTGCTACGCATAGACCAAGTCGATCAGTACAAGACAACCTAAGGGGGTGTTCAAGTGAAAATCATTGAGACTAATCTAAAGGCAAATAAAAATAAAGGAAAGCTAGGAGAAGAGAGATGTCGGGAGGTTGTTTTTTCTATTTTTGGGTTAGTTTGTTTCCTTCGAAAACTTCTGTGATCATCAGTGTAGAAGCTGCCCAATACTTTGTTGAATATGAACGGATAGGAGTAACCATTCTTCAATTATTTTAGTTTAAACTTTCTTGTCGCTAAATCACTGTAGGATGCATGAAAAGGGAGCATTGTGATGTTGTATTCCTCTATTATTCATATGGATAGTTAGTTACTTGAAAACCCTGAGAAAGGTTTTCAATAATTTATGGTGCTTCAACATGAGGCCCTTGAAGCTGATTTTGAGTGAAGATTGGAAAAGCTTAGATGAGAAGGCATGGGTAGAAAAATACCAAGCACTCTTTTAGAGTAACTTTAGGTGGAAAGCCCTTTGGGTAGATAATTCATCTTATCTTATGAGCTGTGGAGATAAAGCATGGGTCTTACTGATTGGTTTAATTAGTTACACCATTTACTCACCTTCACTAGTCGTTAGATAATTGGGAGGCATTCAACAGGTGTTGAGGACTTGGGTTTAGCCGAGTATACTAGGTTGTTTAAGGATTCTAATTTTTTAGTTGAGTTAGAAGTCATCAGACGTGATTAGGGGCAACTTGTATTAGTTCATAAAGGTGAATAAGAAGGGAAATCCTAAGTCAGTCTTAATTACTTAGTATAGAGAAAAGATGGATCATTTGAGGTACTTAAAGCATGGGAATGTAAGGCTAAATGGTAGTTATAAAAGTAAGATCATTTGTCATTAGAGAACCCTTAAGAAAAAAGGTCAACAATGAATAAAAGTTGCAAGACGAGTTGGATAAGCTAAGAATTAAGCAAAGTAATCAGCAGTCAGTATAAATTCTTAGAAAACCATCTATTTAAAGAAGAAAAGATGAAGTCCTTCCCAAACCAGCAGTTGATAGAGAAGGATGAACGAGTGGCCACATTAATAAAAAAAACTTAGAACGGGAAAAGAATGATTAAGAGATGGCTATAAAGTCTGAGAAAATTGTGCATGGGATCTAAGAACAGTTGAAGGAAAGAGTGGTCAAGTATAATGATCTAATAAACAAGCATGTGATGTTGGAAAAAGAACTGGTAACTGTGAAAAATGATTTTGAGGATAAGAGACGTGTTGATAAGGGATTGATAGCTTCTTTGAAAAAAAAGGGATCACAATAGAATGAGGTTGGAGACTAAAAATAAAAAATAGATTGACCAATCTCAATATTGAGGAAGAAAGAAGCTTTAGAGCTCAATACAAGGCCCAAACTGATTATGAAAGTGAAGCAAGAAAGACAACCGAGTCAAATATGAGGGAGTATCAAAATAGAGCAAATGCCTTGAAAGATCAGGTGTCTATAGTCTAGTATGAGCTAGAGTTCTAAGAGGAGGAACTGAAGAAGCTGAAAGAGCAATACCTAGAGTCTAAAGGAGAGATGAGGGAGTTGAGATATAAATTCAAGGAGTGACAAGATCACATTCGTCATTTCAATATACAACAAAAAATAAAGATAACTAAGATCAACACTAAACGAGAAGAACTTTATAGGGCTAGGAACTAGATTCAACAGTTAGAGAGGACAATTCAAATATTGAGTAAGAACAATGAGTTATTGGTTACAAGCTATAGTATGCCGCTTCAAGACAACACTTTGTTCCATTTCAAGATGAACATATAAACAAGTTGATTGTATGATGGACCGAAAGAAAAATGAGTTGTGAGTGAAGGCCTCTATGATCTACAATAATGTTAGCAAGTATGAATTGTATTTAAGTGAGGTTTTAACTTTTATCATAAATGTAGCCAATATAGAGGTGGCATTTAAGAATGAGTAGAGATGTATATGAGTCTTATTTCATAATGTAAACTCTTTGTATGAACTACTTGCTCTTAATGAATGAAAAAGGCTGAGACCCACTAATTTATGGTACTTTCTAATATGTATGGAATTCAACCAATTTGAGGACTCGAGAAAGATCTCTTCAAATCTATTAGACTACGGATTTCGCTCATGCCTAATAAAAAAGTCATGGATTAGCTTTTGAGCAAGTTAATGCATATCTGATGCACGTGTACATACACTTGCATTCATAAGCATGCATATATTCATATCTTAGAGTTTAAATATCACGAGTGCATTCTAGGTTGAAATATATATCCCCAAAAAGCTCAAATCTGTAGAGTTTACAACACTCGACTTTAATAAATAAATATGGAAGATGAAAAACACACTCATTATGATGCCCACTTCCAAGAAGCATTAAATTCCCTAAAGGTTAGCATGGTTCGTATTGCTAGCTTGCTTGAGCAAACGCTTAGAAATACCTTTGGTGAAGGCCCATACAATCGGCCTGCCACTTTTGCTCAAACTAAAGCAATAATTTAGCCTGAAGAAAGGATGGGTGAACAGGGTCAGGAACCCTAATATAATGCAGCATTTGTGTAGACGACAATACCGACACTAGCCCATGCAATTATAGATGCATTCACTAATGAATCTCATAAGATAAAATTATCTAATGATATTGATAAGGATAAGATGGCAATATTGGAAGCTAAAATAAGGGCTTTTGAGGGAGTAGATTTGTATGATCCCGTGCAAGTTGCACAAATGTGTCTAGTCCTAAATGGGTGTACTAAAGAAGTTTTGTGTTCCTAATTTCATCAAGTACACTGAAACCCAATTCCCTATCACTTATCTCAAGTCTTATTCTAACAAAATAGTAGAAGTAGTGCATAATGAAAAATTTCTAACGCATTTTTTTCAGGACAATTTGAGCGAAGCTGTGCTAAGCTGATATATGAGACTAAATAACATAAAGATTCAAAGATAAAAAGATCTAATGAACACTTTGACCTCAGATAAAACTAGTTTGTCTCATCTAGAAAAGGATGGCAAAGAAAGTATGAGATAGTATGCTAAAAAATAGAGGGATTTGTTTGCACATGTATATCCTCCACTTTTATATTAGAAGATGGTTTACCTTATTTGCAAATACACTTAAAGCAATATACTGTGATCATACGATAAGTAGTTTGACACATCAATTCACTAACGTTGTGACCATGGCTAAGTGTATAGAGCAAGGGATAGTGATGATAAAATTTATATGTCCACTAAGAAAAAAAGGCTTTAGAAGGAAGAAAAAGGATGTTGATCACATTAAGGGTGGCTACAAAGGTAAGAAAAACCACTTCCTAAACTACAACCCCCCATTCTTTTCATCTCAGATTGCCAACATCAATTTTAACTCTTCATTTCCCACCAAAAAACCTAAGATTCAAATCAACCAAGTCAATAACAAAACCAAAAACATGCTAAAGAATCCAAGAACAGTTAACCTTGTTACCATTACGACTGAACAAGATGTACTAAAAGCTATTACACATCAAATAGGTAGCTCCGGTATCGTTCACACCTTTGCAGCTACCATTTCATAACTGGTATAAGTCAGACCTTACCTGTGAGTACCATGCTGGTATTACAGGACATAACATTCATACTTTCAATGTCTTCAAGAAAAATCTCCTGCAATTAATTAAAGTCAGATGGATAATATTTGAGGAGAACCTGAATGTAAATAAAAACCCTATACCCAATCATGCCTCGAGTAGTGGGTCAATAAATGCACTAGAGGTAGAAGGCCCAATGAGCTTAAAGGTGTCATTGGGTAGAGTTTATAAAATGTTGGTGAAAACCGGGTACAAGAAGAACAATTGTGAAAAAGGACTAACAAGAAAGAATTTCTATAAGTATCACTATGAAAAAGGCCATACGATTAATCAATGCAAAGGTTTTTGCAATGAGGTGATACCAATGCTGAGTCATTGAACTTTTAGACTTGAGGGGGGAATAGACAGAGAAATGTCCATGGTATATGAATGGAGGTCTGTCAGGTACAATTCACTACAGAAGGATTACCCAAACTAATTTTGTCAAAACCTACAATGGCAGGTAAGGGAAACTACAATACCTTACTGTATAACTATAGGTACTCCTTTCAGAACATGTAACCAGTGCCTATTTTCCAAGTTGAAGTTATGATACGTACCAAGTTAGGTTCAAATTTGGCCTTAAAATGTTTACTGACCAGTTTTGCAAAACCAGACATATCTCTTAAGCCGCACATCAAAACAAGCTGAAATTTACAAGAAGATACTGGACACATGTAAATATATTTTGTTAATTATTAAGGTGAAATGAAGTTCAGGAACATATTATTTCAGAGGGTCAAAGTTACTAGCAAATCTTGTCAAATTTATCATATTAGACCTTTGTGCATTGTTTGTGACATATCTGGAGCTACAAGTGGAATTTTGCTTTGATTCTAGTTGTTATGGAAACTAGACATCTTAAGGTTTCCAATGATATATAGTAGACCCATTAATTCATTCAGACAAGACAGAACAACATGTTTGAATTCAGCACTAAAAATCAGCCAAGAATGTGTGAAAATTAGAGACAGGTTGGATGAAGGAATTTTGGCATAAAGATTTTGTTTTGTTATCTATTTTATTTATTTATTTAATATTGAGTATTTTTCTTAATTTGGGTTTTTCTGGCCTACTAAACATTGTTTAAAGGTTTATTTCATTATTGGACTTATGTTAGTTGATTACTAGTTTAGACCCATTAGCTTGAAACCCAAAAGGGATCCATTAGGGTAAGTTAGATGAGACTATATTATGTTTTTTTAGCTATAAATCTCAGCAGTAAGTTGGAGGATGAACATGATTTTTTCTTTTATTTGTTTGTGGCAAAACAACCTTTCTTTACAGGGGGTAAAGATCGTACACTGACATATCAAAGATTAATTGGTTTCGTGGTATCATTCGCATACTTAGAGTTCTTAGATAAAAGGTTATCTTTGGGTCCAAGTACTTTTAAAATACCTTTGGCTCTTAGGTACAGGGTTACCTCTAGGTCAAGGTTCTATCAAACCTGATTTTTGATTTTCCAGGCTGTTATTTACTTTATTAGGGGGTCACTTGACCACATAATCAAGAGCATCACATCAAGTTAAAGGCCTAACTCATAAAGAAAGATGCTTCAGTCCATAAGAACTTGAGAAATAAAAGAAAGCAAAGAGGAAAAGGTAGTTGACCTAACTGAGGAGGTGAACAAACCCGTCTCTAAAGAAGAGACTAGTGATTTCCTAAAATTGATGAAACACATTGAATACAGTGTTGTTAAGTAGCTTAAGAAGACTCTTGTTAGAATATCATTGCTGATATTGATTTTGAGCTCCGAGCCACATAGAAAGGCTATGTAAAAGGTGCTAAATGAAAAATATATGTGTTAGAATATCAACCAAGAAACTATAGAGCACCTAATAGGGGAGGATCCAGGCTTTAAATTATCTATACTTTACCGAGGATGAGTTGGATCCTGATGGTACTGATATAATAAGCCACTATATATATCATAATACGATGTAAAGACAACCTTATCAAGAAAGTACTAGTCGATAAGGTTCTACATTGAATGAGTTGTCCAGACACAGGTTGAAAGGAATTCCCATCAATGTGTCACACATGAGACCCAATACCATGATGACGAGAGCATATGATGGCTTATCGAGATAGATAATTGGAACCCTGAAAATGAAATTGTACGTGGGGCCATAAATATTCCTAGTAACATTGCAGGTGATGAATATCTATCCATCTTACAACATATTGTTAAAAAGACTATGGATCCATGCAGCTGGAATAATAGCCTCCTCATTATACCAATGCTTGAAATATATTATGAATGAGGTGCTAATAATTATTAAGGTTGAGGAGATAGTTTCCATGATCAAGAATGTGATTATACCATTCATTGAGGCGAAAGATTATAGATATGGGAACATTCATGCTTTTGAAATCATGAATATTAAATGGGTTCTTAAGGGTGCGGTGTTGAGAAAACCAAAAGTTTTGAAAGCTGCAAGGATGGCTTCTATTTTTTTGAAGCATGGGGTTCCTTTCCAGTATGATCCTATAACTAGGATACCTGAGCGAGTCAATTTGATGAAATTTGAATGTGTGGACCAGAGATTTGGTCTCGAGTATAAGCCTAAGAGAGATGACTATAGGTGGGTCGTTAATCGCAAAAAGGAAGCTAGAATGGTGAAGATTAAAGGACACGAGCTTGAAGAGGAAGGGCTTGGGATCCTGCCACTCCAAACGACCTTTCCAAGGTTTGTGGAGGTGATTAGATCTGGCATGGAAGACCTCCACATTGGTGCTTTGGAATGTCAAGATAAGGAACCGGTTGAGAAAGTGAAGGTCAAAGCAGAAGATGAGATGTTGCCACAACTATTTGTGCACACCATTGATGATGTCTTTGCAAAAGCCTTTATGAAGAAGTTGGTTAAGGGAGAGGCATACTAGAATTAGAAGATGGAGCCTACTTTTATTGTGTAAAAAAAAAACTGTGAAAGTTTTATACCCTCACGAATCCACTATATTAAGAATAATTGGCTAAACTTTGATAATATAATTGCAATGGGTGACAAAGAATGGGAATAAAAGGAAATAAAAGATTTTACTAGGTTGGTGAAAAATTATGAGAAAACCTGGAAACTTGTTAATGAAGAGTTATAAGTTATAAATTTGGGCACTGAACAAAAAAAGAAAGAAATGAAAATTTGGTACCCTTATTATAGCTGAGGAAAAAGATGACCTCATCTCTTTATTACATGAACATGCGAATATCTTTGCATGGACATATGCAAATATGTCTGGTTTAGACACCGACATAGCGGTACAAAGAATTCCCTTAGTGGAAAGAAGTAAGCCAGTTAAATAGAAGACTAGACAAATACGCCTAGATATGCTTCTTAAGGTGAAGGTGGAAATACAGAATAGTGGAATATAGGATTCCTAGATGTGGTCCATTATCCTCAATAGGTGGCTAATGTAGTTGCAGTACCAAGAAGGATGACAAGATCAGGGTGTGTGTGGATTATAGAGACTTGACAGGGCAAGTTCAAAGGACAACTTTCCTCTACCCTATATAAAGATCTTAATCGACAATGCTGCGAAGAGTGCATATGCTCATTCATGGATGGGTTCTTGGGATATAACCAGATTAGAATGGCAGAAAAGACAAGGAGAAAACTATATTTGTCATGTCTTGGGGAACCTTTTGCTATAAAGTGATGTCGTTAGGATTGAGGAATGTCGATGCCACGTATCAGAGAGCAATGGTCATTTTGTTCTATGACATAATGCACCGAAAAGTGAAAGTCTATGTGGATGATATACTTGCCAGATTAAAGAAAGAATATGAGCAATTCTTGAGGAAATTGTTTGCAAGGCTGCAGAAATTACGATTAAGATTGAATCCTGTAAAGTGCTTATACGGGGCAAGGACCACAAAACTGTTGGGTTTTGGGATATGCCTGTGCCTAAGATGGAGAAAGAAGAAAGAAGTTTTCTTGGGCGTTTGAACTACATAGCCTTGTTCATATCTTAGCTCACGGTAAGTGTGAATTGATTTTTTGTTTACTTAGAAAGAACAATCTCAAGGTATGGGACATTGATTGCTAATAAACCTTGACAAGATCAAAAGGTATTTGCAAAACTTGTCATTGATAGTGCCTCCTATACTAGGAATACCTCTGATCATTGTTATCAAATCGCGAGTATGATTTTACGAGTCAACATGTATATAACATGTGAAATAGGGTTAAAAACTCGAAATTGATCAAACTCGTTCAAAATCGGTCAAACTCGGTAAAACTGGACTGATTTCACAAGTTTGACCAAAGTTAAAAAAATTGCTGACTCCTTGAGTCTGTCCCTGGACCCTGACTCCCCCAACACTCCACCCACAGTCCCCACCCTTAGTATCTTCTTTTCCCTTTGCATAAATCTCAATTCTCAAATTATCAACCCTAGCGACTAACACCAGCAGGCAGCTGGATCCATAGTGGTTTAATCTTCATTCTCCACTCTCCACAATGGTTAATTCTTGCCCAACAACCCCACTTCCACTCTCCACTCACCAGCAGCGCAAAGATTAATCTTCATTTTTTTCTTTACTTCGTTTTCCTCTGATATGATTGTCTCCACTTTCCATAACACTGCAATAAGGCTGAAAAGGAGTGGGAGTGGGGAAGGAAGACAAGAAAAGGAAACCCAACAAATAATTCCTCTTTTGCTCTCTTTTATTTATTTGTTAATCTATCAATTCTTCCACCCGCTGGAGTGGCTTCCTTTTAATGTATTATGCAACTTATAGCTCATTGTAGTCATGACATTTTTAGTATGCATTAAACCCAAAACTTAACTTTATAAGAAATGAAGTGTTACTTTTATTAGATCTCTTGCATCTGCATTATTGACACTACCAAATCAATAGAAAAAAATCACTCCGCTATTTTCTAATAGGCCATTTGATGATAATTTCTATATGATTTTTTTTCTTCTGAAAACAGAATTTCCTAAGTGTTTACTCTGCTGTTTATGACCCTTTCTATTTTTCTGATTATAATTGATCTAGATGAAATGTTATGTACTTGCAGGTTGTTACACCAGCATTATTGTACGTGTTAAATCAGGACAACTTAGACAGCCAGAAGCTTTGGCGATCTCTGCTGAGATGAAGTTGAAGGTCTGTGCCCTTTATTTCAGATTTTTTTTTAATTTTTTTTATCACAGTGACATAAATTCTGAATATTACCTATAATTTAGGTTTATGGACATTGTACTCTAGGGACCTTGTAAAAGGGACAGAGTTCTGAAGCTTCACTCTATACCAACTATGCACAGTTGTCTAGAGGCAACAACTTAAATCCTGTTTAGTAGACGAGTTAAGGAAAAAAAAGACGATGATAATTGAATTAAATTGTATACAGGCAACAACTTATGCGTAGTTCTGAAAACTGGCAATGAGGTTGTGTTTAGTTTACATGACACATCAACAGATTGTTTGTTTTAGGTTTGTTAATTTTTAGTTAATGAAATTCTATGGACATAATTGTATTATATTGTATTTTTAAGTTATTTAAATCATGTATGAATTTTTTTTTCAATTATGTATTTTAAGGTGTTTGGACATTTGTATTATTTATTTCACTTTTATTTTAATTGTGTTATATTATTATTTACTACTTGATTGGAATTGTCAATATATAATTAGTTAAAATATTTTACTTGTGATTTTACGATTCGAGTTTACGATCTGAGTTTATATTATATTTTTGTGTTGTGTCAAAAAATATTTTTGACAACTTTGCTCTTGATCCTATATTTGATGGTGACAAAAATAGCCATGGGATGTATGTTGGGCCAGCACGATGAGTCGGGGAGAACGAACAAGCTATCTACTACTTGAGCAAGAGGTGAGACCAATGTATGCTGCCATCAAAAGACTATGTTCTGCCTTGGTTTGGAGCACGAAAAGGCTTAGGCAATATGTTGTACTGCACAACCTGGTTGATCTCAAAACTGGATCCATTTAAATACATTTGTGAAAATCCTTACTTGTCAAGTCGGATAGCAAGATGGAAAGTGTTGTTAGCAGAATACGACATTGTTTATATGACAAGAAAGGTTGTAAAAGAAAGTACAATTGCTGACAATCTGACAAATTATGTCGTGGAAGATTATAGGCACTAAATTTGACCTTCCTAATAAGGATGTGCTAATAGTTAAAGATGATGGTGAGATGAATTATTGGTGGACCATATACTTTGATGGAGCGATGAATATATCAGGAAATGAGGTTGGAGTAGTGATAATTTTCCTATTAGAAAAAATAACATATTTCGGTAAGGTTGCAATTTGAATTCACTAATAATACGACCGAGTATGAAACTTGCATCATTGGTCTAGAAGCTGCTTTAGAGCTAAAAGTTGGAAAACTTGATGTTTATAGAGCTAATTATCTACCAAGTGAAGGGAGAATGACAAACCAAAGATGAGAAGTTGAAGTTTTATAAGGATTATCTCTCAAAGTTAGCTAATGAGTTCGAGGAGATA